>JZKD02S1244956.1:0-12305 GCA_000966675.3 Picea glauca
TATTCAAATCGTGAAAATCCATACAAACGTGAATCATGCCCTGTTTCTTGTTGACCAGAACCGGGTTCGACACCCATTATGTCAATTGTACGGGGTAGATAAAATCAAATTTGAGTATTTTGTCTACTTCTACCTTGATTGTTGCCTCTTTTCAAGGATTGACTGGATGAATCTTCTGTCAGACCGGTTTGGCATTAGGATAAGTCATGATTTCATGTTCGACAATTCTTGGGTCGATGCCTAGAATATCCTCGTAAGAATAGGAAAAAACATCGTGAAACTCTTTGAATAACTCGGTGTAAGTTTGAATCTCTTTGGGGGAGAAATCCACTCTGATGAAAACATTCTCCACAATGCCAAGTGTTTTGGAGATATCGATTGGAATCGTTTTAGCAATGCTTTCAATGTTACCATCGGTGTATACTCCATGCATAGCTAGAGGATTGATAGGACAAGGAATATCTCCATTCAGGGTCAAAACAAACTCTCCTACCTCCACTCTCCCAAGCTTGGGAAGAAAATAATATTTATGATGTAGATCATGCCAAGGTCTATCGAGACCAGTCATTGCCTCGAGAATCGCCTCATCGAAGGGTAAGAAAAAGTCTAAAGGATATTGAGTGGAAAGAGAATCTTGAGGCCAAATAGGCTCGAGAACTAGATATAACTCCTATGAGGGAGCCAGATCGGGGATGGATGAGGCTTTCTGGAAAATGTTGTATGCAACCTCGGCTGCAAATAAGGACATGGCCATGCAAAGGTTCCCTATCCCTTCCATCGAAGCCGATGGGGATGGTAAAGTCCATGGGTCATGAAAGTAGCTCATTCTAAAAGATGACACTTGAAAAATTTTAGCCTTAGGTTGGTCAGGAACAACCAATATAAACTTGACATCGTTGGAAGGTAGCGGGTAATCAAAACTTCCCATCAATGATGAAAAAAAATCGACACCTAAGTTGATAGAGCCATGCTATGGGTTATTAATCATCGGGACTGTAGAAGCCCCCGATGAAGGGTTAGGACGAGAGAAGGAAAATTGGTCGATGGTTACAATTTGACCCTCATGCGGAAAGCACAAGACCTGAAAAACTGTAGCGACCATCACATAAGTCCAACTTATTCCTAACAAAATATTGTAGTTGAGAGGTGCATCAAACACTTCAAATTTGGCACACACAATTTTACCCCCTAACTGCATGGGAAAGGAAGGAATTATTCTGTGTGGTCTAAACGATCGACCGTCAAAATATGTAAGAAACGTAGGTGACGAAGAAAAATCAAGTTGGCTAGTGGCCTTCCAACATGCCAACGAAATCATGCAAGTCGAGGCACCCTCATAAACTATTGTACGGAAAATGTTCCACGTAAAATATTTTGTGGTATAACCAACTACTATCTGAAAGGAAATGTGGTGAGGAATACAAGGTTTTAAGTCTGTTGGATAAAAAATGATCACTCCTAGGTTACTAGTCTCTGCCGCTCCCAAGGTGGACAACAAAGCTTCTCTCTACAAAGGGAAACTCTAGAGGAGCTCTAGAGAAAACATCATGTAAAGGATCTATGCTAGATCCTCCATGAAAAAGTGTTTTTGAGTGGCCCTCGTGTTTGGATTATGGGAATCCTTCTTAAACGCACCTTTTGGGATGTGAATCATCGTTTCGCCCACTGCCTTCTCAATTTGGAGAGGAGTAGATTGGTTAGTGACCTCCTTTCCCTTATCGACATATTTCAACATTTCGTAGTCTCGATTCCTGGTCGATATATGAGAATCGACATTCATCATGTAAATGTCCGTGGTCAGGTTGCTATTGTTAGGCACAGGGGGTCCCTAAATGCCCCCTGCAACGCTTGTGGATGCAAAATCTTGAGCCATATTTTACCCTTGTTGAAAGGATTCGTAAACACAATAGGTTGTTGTTATTCCAATATATTCTAGGATTCTAGAAGTGGAGGGAATGGGTGAGTCGAGTGGTCTTTCATGAAGATATTACATAGATACTTCAACTTATTCTCCTCCATTTTCCCCTCGCCAACATTATTGGCAGCCATTTTATCCCCTTTACCCTTCTTATTTTGTTGTTTCTTCTTTCCCTTGGTCTGCTAGTTGGCCTTGGGATTCATCAACTACACACTATGTACATCCAACGTCTGGGTAGGGGGAACAATTGAACTCGGAGTTTGGATGTCCACAGTCTATTGTACCGACAATTGTTGCAACTGATTCTACAATAGATCTATGGAATTGCTTTGCATTGAGCCCACAATTCCATTGGTGTGGGGCCCAAAATTTTGTTTGGCCTTATTGATAGTAGACCATGGTGCATCTGGAAAGATATCTTAGAGAAATCTACATTGAGAGTAGATTAGTTCAAATTGTTGGGCTCTCATAATAGCCTCCTCTTCCGAAAACACCCCAGAAGTTGCTATGTCCTTGGATATATAAGGAACCAAAGACTTCAAGAACCATTCAAGAAAGAAATAAGGAGGCATATTGACCTTAATAAAACTCTTTATTCATTTCCATTCTCAGATATGATCAGAGATGTGGTCGGCCTTGGTTTTCTCAAAGTTGGCTAGAAATTCGGTGCCGACATCGTATTTCAAAGGTAATGGGAAATGGTTCAAGAATACCATCACCAATTCATTAAAGTAAGAGTACCTAGAGAAATCGATCTCAATATACCAATTTGAAGCACCCCCTATAAGAGTGCATTGAAAAATGAGAAACTGAAGAGATTCATATTTCAATGAGTTTCAAAAGCACCACAAGTGAAAGGTAGTCACATGATCACCTGGATCTTCACCAGGATTTCCCTCAAATATTGGAATATCCGAGGGAAACTTAGTTGGCATGGGGAGCCAATGTGGATCATGAAAAATTAGGTCATTCAATAATATCAACAAGTTTGGCAAATGTAGAGTTTCCAAAAAGGGTAGTTTTGATTGTGAATTATTTACATGAAAAGAGGGCCCTGGGTTTTGACTGGCACTAAGTTGGTAGGAAAAGTTGGACTGTTGTCCAGGGTTTTGGTAGAAATCATGGCCTTGAACTACAAAATGAAATTGTGTCTGTTGAGGCATCATTAGCTCACTCCCAAAATTGGACAACATATCTTGCGCAGGGATTGCTCTCTGCATTGTGTTCCAAGGACCTTGGAAGGGGATGCCCCCAACCGATCCAATGGGCATGAGTACGGAGCCCTTTGATCTGGATTATTTTTGGCACGAAATGAGATCGGAGATATAATAAATAAATGCACAGAGATATCGCAGATATTCAATAATATAACAGAAATGTATCATAGATGCAACCATAAACATAGATATACAGTAATACACAATTTCTATTAATGAAAGAAATGTACAGAGACTGTAAAAATACAGAGTGAAAGACTCGCTAGAATGNATTCACAAGAAGATGATTAAAATGAGGCTCTGAAGGCATTTTTACAATAAGAGGGAATTCCAAAAACCCTAGAAATCCAAAAACTAACCCTAGGAGATGAAGTGCCAAAAGTCATGTGGGCCCCGTTTGGGTAAGTGAGTACCTCAACTTCCCAGGGTCGTAACTTTTACATACGATCTTCGTTTTAGGCGTGTGATAGCTCGTTGGAAAGGTATCATCAAGGAGATTAATTTTGGGGGATAAATAATGACTTTGGATGTCAATGAGAACCTAAATATCGAAGATCCTTCATTCCGGCCCTCAAAATGGCCCCAGAAGTTAAAAACTGCTAAAAATAGTAAATTGCCAAAATTGCCAGAAAATTGTTTTAAGCCAGCCAGAAAAGGTGGGTGGACACCAATATCCACCTAGATCACCCTTCCATTGAGTATGTAATGGGTTACCCCCGACTGACATTCCTTGTGAGGGAAACGATCCCTATCAAGGATTCCAAAGACCCTATGTGGAGTATACTCCATTCATCGATCCCTATGAAGGAATGGTACCTTGAACTGGGTTCTGTTGACTAAATTTGTGGTTGCCCCTAGTTAAGAAAGAGATCGAAGAAAAGGTGTTGTTCCCAAATGCACCAAATAAAGAGAACGTCATAGATCCCACTGACATTGTGTAAGACGTAGGTATTAAACTTCCTCCACCAAACAAGTTAGCGTTAGGCCCAATTGGCTATTGAAAAGTACCTCCGAGAAAAGGGGGAGGAGGAGGTATATGACCCCCACCATAAGGGATATCATTAAAATGGATAGTAGTTCCCACGGTTGACCCTTACAAGGGAGCATTTGAGCTCCTTTCCCCCATACCCATGGTATGTAAGGTAGAACAAGTAAGAAACGAGTTCATATCAAAGTTGGGCATCCCATATGAGAAAGGAGTGTCCGTTGCATTATGAGTAAATGAAACAGTGGTCAAAGACATTAAAGGTATTGGACCACTGCCCGAAGTTGTGGGAGTTGGGACAACTGTGGTCCTAAGTGGCGAAGGTGGAGGAGGAGGTAGGATGCCCCCTCCAGAAGTATTCATAATGGGAGTATTTGAATTAGAAGCATTTCCTTTCATTGTCACTCATAAAACTAACTAGCGCTCATGGGATGTCACCTCTGGGTGGACAATCTGAATCAAGATCGACACTGACAAGGTGGTAATCGGAGGATTAGCTAGCCCGAAACCTTTAGTCTCAATATCAGAAATAATGGATTCCTCCAAATCCAGAAAGTATCCTCTCAGAACAGAGTTGGGCACAATTTCCTATGGCCTGGTCACTTCGAATGATCCTTCTTGATCAAGTCTTCCCCTCAATGGTGGCAGAGGTGGCTCCAAAGTAACCAATAATAGGCCTTGATTCCTTAACGATCGATGGAGTTGATGATCTTCCACTTTTTGAAATGATCAAACAACATAGTAAGGCTTGACTAGCGTGGAACATAAATCACACACTAAACATTTTCCTAAAGATAAATCAAAAAGTCGACTAACTAGTGGGAAGGATGGTTATGCCAATCGACACTAGAAAAACTAATCTATGCAAGTGCAACTCGAACATGGAAGCACCCTCTGGGTATACTCTATGAAGCATGATCTGAAATCCTCCCTAGGTACCATGGTATAGCCCCGCAATCACCTATGTAACTTCGTAAAATATGGGAAACTAGGTTTCCAACTGGTAGTTAGTCACCAAGAGGGTACAGTCGATAGTCGGGCAGATCGTAATGAGCATAATAACAATTCTGAAACCCTTCAAGGATTCAAAAAGAAATTTGTCCAGAATAAAACTGAGGATATCGAATAAATTTGAGGTCCACGAAGCTCTGTAGGAAAATGTGATCGATATTGTTCCCAAATAAGACCCTCAATATGCAATCCCCACTACGTTTAGTCCATCTTTGGAGGTGTTATCTCCTCTGCCTTTCCTCACGCGACCTCATGTTTATCCTCTATGTTAGAGGGGGGTGCTAGCTAACTCTTAGGATGTTGGATTTAAAAAAACTCCCTATCTCAGACTCTAATGTTTGTTTTAAAGTGGCCTTGAAGAGTTTCCTCTTCACACCTAATTCAAGGCCCTCAAACCCTAAACTAGTCGATGAACCCTACAAACAGAAAGTCTAGTATATTTTAAATTAAGCGTTAATTTTAAGGATTTATTTATGCAAAGTGTGTGGTAGTGCAACTGATGGTTTTATGAAGAGACAAATAATGAAGAGAGATTTAAAGAATTTGAAAGAAGAAGATACTTTGAAATTAAAGAAAATCTTGTAACAACTCTTTGTAAAATTCAACTTTTCTAATCAAAATTTCAAGATCTTGTAAATGAACAAATCCTAAAACTTGCTTTTGTAAAAACTACTTGTATTTTAGGAAATTGGAAATAACTTTGAAATGAAGACTCTTTTTATTTTTTCAAATAAAAACCTTGACTACTACCAAACTGAATGCAAGAAAATAATTTTATTTTTATTTTTTGAACTGCATTAACAAGAATAACTGAAGTAAATTTTATTTTTTTTCATTTTTCAAAGAAAGAAATAGGAACAAAGAGAAAACTGAAAACATGATTGATAAAGATCCTAAGTCAACTGCAGATCGCAAGGATTCAACCAAGAAACCAAAAGTAATATCTAAAACTTGACATCTCTCTCTAAACCTTTTAGGGAAAACAAAAGAAAACTAAGGAACAAGTTAACCAAAACTTTAACCCAAGCTATGGCTAAAGACATAGACTCTGACTGGTTCAAGAAAGTCTTGAGAAGTTTGAACTTCTATCAAGAAAGAGAAAAACTCTATCTTTGTTAAAAAACACTTTCAAGACACATAGACATGGGTTGTTGCATCATTAGCCTATGTATGTATGCAGGCTGACCCAAAATAGGGTGCGTACACCTCTGAGACTTTTCAAAAATAAAAATACAAGGCAGACTAATAGGGAAGGGAAAACTGGTATGCACCTTGTAGGTGACCAGAAACCCTTAAAAACCTCAGTAAACTTGACTGAAACTCAAAAGGAAAATAAGAATCGAATCAAAAACCCAAAAAACCTCCCTAAAAACCATAGAGAGACTCCCCAGTGGAGTCACCAATTCTGCTAGTGGGAAAATCCCCCTTTAACTATACTAGGGTTTGAATTATAGATAGAAAAAATGACTCCCTAAATGTCAATCTAGTTTCTACACTACCCCAAACATACCAAAATAGATGAACATAAAGAAGTGGAAGAGAAGATCGGTAACTGTACCTTTTATCCAATGTCTGGTGATGATCTCCTCAAGATCTATAGCTCCCAATGCTGCAAGTATCCTCCCAAAGCTGACCTGCATCCAAGACTAGGAAAACCAAGATACAAGCATGCTATTTCTATTCATAAATTAGGGTTAGATATCAAATTTTATGTATAAATCAAATAAAAGACACAAAACATCATCATTTGGGACAGGGAAAAGAAATTATTTTATTCATTAATCAAAGATTGAAGCTTACAATGCTTTCAGGCCATCGTTCCATGAACCTAGTCCAGGATCCTCTTAACAATGCTCCAAGTGCACCTTCAATAAGATTGTTCTCACAATCTACTAATCATATCAAGGGAAGGGAATGGATTGAATGGAAGAAAAGGGGATGAAGAGGGAATGTTGAGGTAGTAACTCACAAAAGGTTGCAAATTCTTGGGCAAGGAAGGGAAGGGAATTTCGGCAGAATTTCACCATTCTAATGCTTGTTTTTGGAATGAGACCCCAAGACCTCCTTTTATATGAAAAAAGGATGGTTATTCAGTTGGGGGACGGGATATAGAAAGTGAATTGGTTGGGAAACCTCCAATAGCCAATAAATTCCACCTAATTCCTTACAAATTTTTAAATTTTGCAACTTTTAGAGGTACACGTGGGTTGTTTAGTGTGAAACAAGTGTATGTACGTGGGATGTCTAACATGAAACAAGAATATGTATGTGGGAAGTAGTGCAACAAGGTGCATACATGCTCTAAGAAATGGTTTTTTAAATAGATCTCCTCAACAGTGATTTGGCAAATTATGCAAGAAAGAAGGCCAATGCCATGTATGCATGAGTAAGGAATTTTTGGGATATAACAAAAGATCATTGCGCCAATGGAGAAACTATCAAAGAAGGATACTAAATTCCAATGGAATGAGGATTGCCAACAAGGTTTAGACACATTGAAAGAGAAGATGGTAACAACCCCTATTCTAGTATTCCAAGATTGGGAAAACACATTTCATGTGCATGTGGATGCATCAACCATAACACTTGGATCTATTCTGGCGAAACCAAGCGTAGGGGAATTGGACCATACTATTGAATTTGCAAGAAGAAAATTTTTATATTTAGAGTAGAATTACAATAGTACAGAAACAAAAGGCTTAGCAATGGTATATGCACTTCAGAAGTGCATACACTATTTAGTTGGCAAACACCTTAAAATGTTTACAAACCATTCAACCCTCAAATACCTAGTCAACAAGCCAGTGTTAGGGGGAGGATATGTATATGGTTACTTTTGTTTTAGGATTTTTATTTTGAATTGATAGTCAAACCAGGGAAGTTGAATGCAGGACCTGATCACCTATCAAGAATCACCAATGGCGAGGAACCTACAAATTTAGAGGACAACTTCCCTAATGCACAACTATTTTGAGTCCAAGTAGCTAATGAATATTTTGTTGACATCATTGAATACTTGAGTACAAGGAATGTGCCACAAGATTTTAACATGACGCAGAATAAAAATCTGGTAGTCAGAGATGTGGACTATCAATTGATTATAGGACACTTACACAATATGGACACAGAAAACATTCAGAGAAGATGTGTATTAGAACATGAAAAACCTAGAATTTTTTTAGAGGCTCATGAGGCAATAGTTGGAGGAAATTATGCAGGAAAAGCTACTACACATAAGGTATTGTGCACAGGACTATGGTGGCTGACCATTCACAGAGATGCTAAGGATTATTGTCAATGATGTGATGTATGTTAGAGGGTTGGTAAACCTAATTGAAGGGATGATATTCTCATAAGGCCACAAGTAACTTTGTGAGTATTTGACAAATGGGAAATAGACTTTTTGGGACCAATTAACCCACTAGAAAAAATGTTAGGATAAAGGTATATCATTACTGCGACATAATACTTAACAATATGGGCATAAGCAGCACCAGTAAAAGATTGCAGTGCAGAGAAACCAACACATTTCCTATTTGAGAAAGTGATCACTAGATTTGGATGCCCAAGGATTTTGATAAGTGACCAAGGTACTCAATTTATCAACAGTACTATCAAGGCTATGACTGAGGAATTTGAAGTCTACCATCAGAAGAGTACACCATATCACCCTCAAGCAAATGGAATAGTGGAAGCCTTTAATAATATCCTAGAGAATGCCTTGACAAAGATCTGCAATGTTAATAGGGATGATTGGGACTTGAATATACCATCAATATTATGGGAATACATGACTACATGCAAAAAATTGATAGGACAGACACCATTCAACTTAGTGTATGGACAGGAAGTAGTGGTGTCATTAGAATTCCTGGTACCCAGTCTGCACATCGCAACAATTACCAACATGACAGAACGAGGTTCAATAAAATAAAGTCTAAGTCAGCTGATGGATATGGAAGAATATAGGATTGTAGTAGGATTTCACCAAGAAGTACAGAAATAAAGAGATAAATCTTGGCACAATAGGCATATCAAGAGGAAGAGTTTCAAGGAGGGAGACCTAGTCTTGGTATATGATAGTAAATTTCTTCAACATCCAGGGAAATTCCGAATGCATTGGATGGGACCATACAAAGTGAAGACTTTCACAGATGGGGGATCTATATAGTTGAAAGATCTATGAGGCATAGAACTGAAAGGAATGATCAATGGGATTCAACTGAAGTTGTACAAGGATAGACAATCTCCTAGTACCTAGAAATGTACAGCGCACTAAGAAAATATGTACATAGTGTATTATAGTAGAATTTAAGAGAGATAAAGTGAGAAAAATAAATAAAAAGGAGAAAAAGAATAAAAGCCATAAAAATTAAAAAGGGGATAAAACTACAAACAGATCAACGGGCATGGAATTTTTTGTTAGAATAGAAATGGTAGAATAAACAGTGTGCTACAAGAAAACTAGTGATTGAAAACACTGCGCATAGGAGAGAAATTAACAGGTATAAAGTCACATTGTGTAGGAAACACAAAATAAAAAGTGAAAACCTGACAACTGTCAGTGCGACACAACTTTCACTTCTCCATCCTACTATAAAGTTGAAAAATGGGGGGAAACAACTAAATATATTATTTTCTAAAGAGTAGAATGCAGAGTTGAAAAATCAATAAAGAGAGGGAGAGTTTGTGATAGCACCTAGCGATTTAGAAGTCTGTAGTCCGGATTTCATCAACATGTCACCACCAAGAGTTGGAGCATTGAGAAGAGAGAGACGAAACATGCATAGTAGTACCCAGGTGCCACGAACTAGAACACATGATATGCCAACAATTGTGGATGTCGACAAAATCCACACACGAGATTATTAGAAGACCATGATGCATATAGAGGAGGATAAAAACCTCACATAGGAGGTCAAGCAACCAGAAGAGGACGCCAAAATAATAGAATATGACACGTCAAGGGGAAAAGGTTTGCAACAAGAAGAACATTCCATGAGGTCGACTCAAGATAGACTAAAACCAGAATAGCAATAGAGAATAGGGCACTAGGATATACCAACAGTTGGGGTATCTTCTCCACAAGGAAAAAATAAGGCACGAGCATAAAGAAGTGTGTATGGCGTACAATGTACACAAGAGGAACTAGAAATAGTAACGTCGAAATTTTTTGAAGATGTGAAGTTGGATGAAGAAGTGGTAGGAGGAGTCGATAGTCTCAAATACTCCTACCTTGACGTGTCTGACGTAATAAAGTTCCTAGAATTGGTAGCACAGAGTTACCTGGAGAGAAGGGGATAAGGCCCATGAGGTGCACCACTTTTGGAGACTACACAATGGATCTTGGGGTTGTACATTACATGCATAATGAACTTATTGGATATACCTCACTTTGGGCACAGTAAACACATCAACGAATGTGTAAATAAGCTGTTAGCATGGGTGCACAAAGGAATCTTATGGATGGATAGGCCAGTGCCTATTAATTTTAATGTCATTGCAACAATCACATGGCTACCCAGGGATGGGGAGAAGCCATAACAATACTTGGACGATAAAACTAAGGTGAAATCCATTTTAGACAAAATCAAAACTAAATATGGTGTGAAGAGGGGTAATAGGGGAATCAGTATCAATGACATAAACGATCCTGCAACATGATTTGCAACACAACCGTTAGGTTGCAAGTTAATGCACAAGTGTAGGAAGGAGGAACTACCTATAGGAGTAGTAGCAGTTGTGACAGAGTGCGTGAAGGGGAGATTGATGAGTTGGGACCCATATCTACTAAATTAATTTCTAGAGGACTACAACGGCACATAATAGGGGTTATGAGTTCCACTATTCATGGTTACTCATCCTCTTTGCACTCATGGGATGGAAAGAACCCACATATAGTCTATTCCTTCCAAGGATAGGAAAATGTGGCATAGCGCACTACACATATCTTTGTAGCACAACAGATCCCAAGAAGAAGAAAAATAACAGTGACATGTTCATTCTATACCTAACAGAGATCCAGAATAGGTTAGTAGATATGTGGAGGATTCCCATAGAAACTGTCCAGGAATTTGCACAAATAGTGAACTTCCAGGCATCGTGCCATAGTATGTGGATACAAGAAAATAGGGATCCATCCAAGGAGTGGTTGTAGTTGAAGTATTGCTTGACAATGTAGGACATCCAGATGGAGGTCCAGGAATGGCTCGAGGAGTGGAGAATGCCAACAATCCCAAAGACGGTGCCAGAAGGATAAAATAGGATGTAGGAGAGAAAAATACCTGCACAACAGACATGCACAAATGGCACAAGAAAAAAGAACAATACTACACAAGGCCAAGAAGGGGGAAGCAATCCCATACATAAGAAAACTAGTACAAAGAATAAATCATGGCGTGGTTCTAAACAGGGACTACCACACATGGAGTAGGCAACAAGAGGAGCGATAAAACAAGTGTGCATGGAAGAAATGAAAACTAAGGTGGAAGAAATGTCCATGGAAGAAGGAGAAGAGCAGGCTATAGGCATGGATACACAGATTCCAGAAGAATCTGAGCCATCAAAGACCCAAAGGAGGATAAAATGGGAGCAAGCAATTGGCTCCAGAAAGAAGGCTAAGGCCCACAAGAAACCAATGGAAATATCATTTACGACAACTGATGTCAAGCTGATAGCCACGATAATGGAAGATCGACTGTCAAATGTGTGGGAAAATTCTGAAAATCATAGGTCTTCAATTTTGGAGAAAACACAAGAAGTGAAAACTACAATGGAGAATTTGAGGATCAAGGAATAACAATAACAACAGAAGACAAAAATGGCAACTAAAGAAGGGGCACCAGTTGGAGAGACAGTGCAGATCATGGAGCGAGGGAGCATAAATTTTATCATCACTCCTGAGATGTTGTTTATGGATGAGGAGACAACATAGAGGCCCCTGAAATACATTAAGATGTTGGACTTGGTGTTGCCCAAGATTTCAACTAAAGTGTTGTATAAATTACAAGTGAGCGTCGTGCAGGAGATTCAGTCCCAATCAAGGTATGATGCGACGAACTTATAATTGGCATAGAAAGACAACACCTCACTGAAGGAGGCACTTAGCCAGGAAGGGTAGGAGAAAAAGATGGTGCAACAAAAGGTGGACAACATGGAGAACTAAATTCAAGTA
>JZKD02S1244989.1:0-12305 GCA_000966675.3 Picea glauca
TAATGAGGTAAATGTAATGATGTGGAGGTGATATGAAGGTGAAATGGAAGTAATTGTGAAGGTTTTAGTGAATTAATGGAGTGAAAATAAGGACCATTTTGAGACTCAACAGTGTGCATGCCCTATTTCTTAGTGGTCGGTTTGGAAATAGCATAGGCAGTGCAAGACCTAATATAATTGTCCACATCTTGTTGAAGTTTCGACCAGTAGAAATGTTTCTACAACATGACCATTGTCTTTTCGATGCCAAAGTGTCCTACCACCCGACTGTAGTGAGATTACCAAATCATCTTCACGCGCTCGCTTGATGGAACATAGAGATGGACTAGATGACATAACATCATGTATTGAAGATGGAAATTAGAGACCACTGAGTTTGCGCCCAACATTTGGTAAGTGGTGGAGAAGTCAGGGTCCATCTCACAGAGGTGGGGCCATCCGAAGGTCTCATGGCCGCAAGAGTCTAGCACCATGGTGAGTGCCACGACTGGAGGTCAGATGAGGAAATCAACAACTCGGTTGGTACTTCCTGTTTTATACTTGATGTTGAGGTGGAACTGCTACAAGTATGTGGACCACTTCTGATGGTGGTCATTTTGCAATTTTCCTTAGGTCTGCATTAACTGTAGCGGCCTATGATCAATGTGGATGACTGTCTCCTTCCCAAGAATGTAATGTCTCCAATGGTGGCAAACTTGTACAATGGAGAACATTTCTTTATAGCAAGTAGGGTACTTATGGATAGCATATGATAATTTCTCACTATGATATGCAACGGGGTGGTTGTGTTGAGTGAGAATGACGCCCACAACATAGCTTGAAGCATATGTCTTGATCTAAAAGGGATGTTGTAGGTTTGGTAATGAATTACTAGGGATGAGCACAAGCGTTGCTTCAAAACATCGAAGTCTTGTTGTTGGGACAGGCCCCACACAAAGTTTTCCTTACCACCACCCCTAGATACTTGGTCGAGGGCCCATGCGATATGAGAGAATCCCAACATGATAGAAATTGGTGAGGCCCAAGAAGCTCTGAATATCAGTGAGTGTGGTTGGGGCTGGCTAGTCACGGATGACCTGGATCTTGGCTGGATCCATATGCCCACCATGATGATCAATGATGTAGCCTAAGCAATGGACCCTATCCATGATGAAGGAGAATTTTTTCAAGTTTGCATATAGTTGGTGTTGTCGCAGGGTGTGCAAAACCTGTTGAATATGATGCAAGTGTTTCGCCCAACTCTTGTTGCAGATGAGTATTTCATCCAAATACACCACTAAAAAAGTATTGGTGAAAGGTCACAAGATATCGTCCATCATCCTCATGAAATTTGTTGGGGCATTTGTCAAGCCAAAGGGCATGACCAACCATTCAAAAAGACCTTCTTTGGACTTGAAGGTGGTCTTCCATACATCTATATTTTCTATTGGGACCTGGTGGTAGCCAGACTTCAGATAAATATTACTGAAGTATTTGGCCCCCATGAGATGATCAAGGAGGTTTTCGATTCAGGGAATCGGGTACTGGTTCTGAATTGTAATTTTATTCAAGGCCCTGTAATCAATGCAGAGTTGCCAGGTCCTGTCTTTCTTTTGCACCAACACGATTGGACTCCCATAAGGCTATGATCTAGGATGAATGTGCCCCTTGTGGAGAAGTTCTTGGATATACCTCTTGATCTCCTCATTTTCTAACAAAGAGTGGCGGAAGACTGGCCCATTGGGTAGCGGTGCATCGGGGGTCATATCGATGGGATGCTTGACCTAGCAGTGCATAGGTACCCCGGTAGGTGAGGAGAAGATATATGATTATTCTTCCACAACCTTATCCACTTGCTTATGTTGTGTGGAGAGATCGGCTGTGGAGGCCCTGTATGTGGATGCGATCTTTCACTCACTCTAAGAGCGAATCATGAAGAAGAAAAATTTTCCGGTCTGAGAGATGACCTTCCTGCATTACTTGGCAGAGATCAAGGAAATAACACTAGGTGGGACTGCCTCGAGTATCCTGTACAATTTTCTTCTCAAAGTAATAATAACATGACGAGGCCTAGACTCATATACAACATGACGTTTCCATAAATAAGGTTGGCCCAAAATAACATTACAAACTTTGAGAGGAGAAACATCACACAATACCTCGTCTTTGAAGGGCTTGATTCCGTATGACATTCAACATTGTTGGTTGACATGAAGATCACTTCATTGGAGGAGCCATCCAATGGTGTAGGGTTGTGGGTGTGGCATTGTTGGCAGGACCAACTACTTGAAGACCTATGTTGAGATTAGGTTCTTATGGCTACTGCTATCAACGATGAATTGCAATGGGGTACATTTTACCCACATTTGTGAATGGAAAAGGCGCTCGCCTTCTTCTGGCTTGTCCGATTCACCAGGCTGGAGATTGGTGGTAGCAATGGTGGCCCTGGGTTCCACGTCAATGATCTGTGCTTCCTTTTCTGGTTCTGACTCAGATTCAAAACCTGCATCTGATTCATAGGCTTTCACTTCGGCCACCAATGAATGCTTTGACCGACAATCAATAGTGTTATGCCAAGGGCTCTTATGGAAGTCACACCACTTCCCGATATATTTATTTGTCTTTCCGGTGTCCTTCTTTTCTTGCATCTTGGACTGGTTGTCCTGATACTGTCCATCTTTTCCCTATCCTTTGTTTTGCGGGTTGGGGCCGCACTTTCCTGGATTTTGTTGTGAGGGGTTTCCAGGCCCAAATTTCTGTCTTTTGTTTGATCTTCTGCTCTATTTTGACAGCATATCGATAGGCTGCGCCCAAGGAAGATATGTCCAAAAATTCCATTTTGGTATGGATGTATCTATGCAGATCACTGTGATACTTGAGCACCAGATGTTTCTCTGAATCCCTGATACATAGCTTGGTGTGCAAGGTATGGAATATATTTGTGAACTATGTCATTTCTTGGTCTCTTTCTTTCTGTAGTGTGGTCCATTTTGTATACAAGTCGTCATAACTTTCGACATGGTAGTATTGTTCCTTAATAGCATCCCTGAAGGATTCCCAGGTGGTCGCGACTGCAAATAATGAGGGTTCCTCTTTTTCCTCTTTCTCACAGAAATTTTCCCACCAATATTTGACATGGGGAACGACTTTGAGGAGCGCAATAGTAATATTTTCTTTATTCGAAAAGTTATGGACATAAAAATACCCTTCTAGTATATTCAATCATTTGTCTACAGCATATGCATTTATCTAACCTTCAAATATAGGAATATCAAAGTTGATTTGTACCTTGAAGGGGGCGGCACCTCCTCTCGAGGAAGATGCGTCGTCTATCAGTAGCCACTAGAGGATTTTTGCAAAACTCTCCATCATCTCATTCCTCTGTTGCGTGAGGGATTCCTCAAGAAAAATTTTGAAAGGATCTCCTATCCAATCATATTTCTTTTCTTCTGCCATGATAGGTCGCTTGGGCATGCGAGAGATTTTGTCCTCAAGAGAAACAAGCTCGAGACCCAATTCTTTGTACCCTGACCTCGTTGGGGGCATGAATTAAGAACGACAAGGAGCAGACCACTCTGATACCATTGATATGGATTTTATGAGAAAAATGAAATGAATATAGATTATTAAAATATTTTTAAGATAAAATAACAGAGGTACAGTAAAAATGGTTTCTATTCAATAAGGAAATAAGATGGAACTGTAAAATGATGCAGAAAACAAGCTTGTTGGAATGTTGGTGGCTTATCTCTGAGAAGAGATGTGACATCTGCGCTCATTCGCAAGAAGATCATTACAATGAGGCTCTGAAGAACTTTTTACAATAAACATGAATTCCAAAACCCTAGACATCCAAAAACCTAACCCTAGGAGATGAAGCACCAAAATTCATGTGGGCCCCGTTAGGGTAAGCTAGTACGTCAAATTATTGAGGTCGTAGATTTTTCATACGATCTTCGTTTTAGGCACACGATAGACCATTGGAAAGGTATATCTAAGGAATACACATGTTGTCGTCAGACTTTGACTTTGACTCTAGTTTGACTGTAGTGATCCATAAAAATGTTGTTTAGGGCCTCAAAATGGCCCCAGAAGTCAGGGACCCAAAAACTAGGAAAAAACTGTGAAAATGAACCAATTGGAATAGGTGGGAGGCCACCTAAATCCATATGGATCAATCGGCTAGGTTATATTGTAACCATTAAGTCATGGACAAGTGATCTCAAGGTGGTCAACCCTTCATCAATTTGTGGGTTTATGTTTGGTGGCTGTGGTGGTTTGGGGTTTTCTGTGCCTTCTTATGCTTGTGTGGGGTTTTGATTTTCTCCAGGTTCCATCTTAATTATTTTTTTTCAATTTAATAAGGGAGTTCATATAAATTAGGTCGATTTTTTTAATTAATATAGAAAATTACAAAAAACATGCAAATAAATAGTTGAAGAAATTAAAAAAACAAAAAAATAATCACACGCACATGCATGCATTATTTTACACTCATGATCAATTTCCATTTTCTATTTTCAACACTATGACAATTTGACATATAAAGAATATATGACAGAATAAAAAATGCTTATACCATCAATAAGGATGATGAAACGATATGATTTTCCATTGAAGGATGAAGACCCGAGAGAAGTGTTTCTAGCATTTTCAAAGTTCCTAAGCATGGTTAAATAAGTGAAGGAACGTTATGAGATTGTTTAGAGAATATTTGAGCAAGGCATACAACACAATGTTGAATTTGAAGGCTCTTGGAAACAAGTAATTTTTTAGGACATGGAATATTTGCTAAAGAAGTGTGTAGACATTGTGAAAAACGACAATTCCAATGTCTTGTCACCTAGGAGGAGAATTGTGCATGACATAGACTTGATTATGGGCATGATGTTGTAATCAATTTGTGTATAGTATGATTTCAATGAAGATAGTAAAGTTTAATTGATAGGTAACATAGTTTTTTTCAAAGGTATATTGATCAGGAAAAGTATGATCTTGTGTATGTTTTCAATATTGATTACACAAAAGAGGGATGGTTATTGTAGAATGTGTATATATTGTCTAGAATTGAATAAGATCTCATCCATAAATAGTTTTCATTTATTGAGTATGGATGATTTGATGGACAATTTGTCTGGCACAACATTTTTTTAGATAAATATGAAGAGTGGGTATCATTAAACTAGAATAAAATAAGGTAGCGAATGGAAAAGTGCATTCAATACACAAGGATTATGAGTAGTTAGTTATGTAATCTAGCATGACTAGTGTGCCAAGTACAATCATTGTACAATAATGCAGTTGATGATAATGTTGTTTCTATTATACACTCGTAAGTTTGTGGCTATGTATCTAGATGATATTTTAATATACAATGAGAGAAAATATGAGCATCTAGAACATCTAACATTGATGTTTGAGACCTTGGTTAAAGATGACTTATGGATTAATTTGAAGAAGTGTGAGTTACTTAAAAAGGAATTGGTGTACCTTGGTTTTATTGTACACCAAGAAGGTTTTTGCATGGCCTAAACCAAGTAAAAATCATTGAAGTTAGGGGCTCTTATGATATTTCAAATTTATACATGAAGTTCATCAAGAAATATCATATCATTATCTGAAATTTTTTGAGCACACATTTATGAAAAGTGACTTAACATGGATGGAAAATATATTACTATCATATTTCATTTTACTTTCGACGAAACATAGAAATAAAATTGAAGAGGTATTGAAATCCAATGAAAACAAAATTTGTAAAGCAACCAAACCTCGAGGATTCCTAAGGCCTTGTGAAGATGGAACGAATTTTGAGATTCATTAGTTTATTCAAATGGGCCATGTTGTGAAATAAATGAAGAGAAATCAATCTTGAATTGTAGTAATATAGGAATTCAATATTCCATACATTGAGAAAGAGACTCAAGCACTCAAGGAGAGTAGAAGAGCCATGTTGAGTTGATTATGATTCAACATCTTATGATTATTGTTGATTGGTTTGTTGGGCATTGAAGACCAAATTGGAGACTTCTATTTTTTCATTGTTAGAAGAGGAAGATGGTTGTTCAAGTGATAGAGAAGGAGATCCATTACCCTATGCACATAGAAGGAGTTTGTTCTAGATTCAAGAGTCATTTTCAAAGTAAAAAATTACTAGAGTGGGAGAAAAATAAGAGAAATAAAGCATACTTGGATTGATTTGGAGACAATGTTCAGATCTTGTATATGCTTGGTGCTCTTCCCCTTCAAATTCACTAAATGAGTGTAAAAACGTGAGGCACTGTGTGGTCCAAATGGCCACAAATCGCGCTCGTGGGCCCTTAAAAAGGGCCCAACAAGAACATACACGTGTTCCTAAGAATGCACACACATTGTTGAGAACACACACATGTTCTTGAGAATGCGCATGTGTTCCTGGGAACATGCCTACATGGCTCNGGTGTACCTTGGTTTTATTGTATACCAAGAAGGTTTGTGCATGGCCTAAACCAAGTAAAAATCACTGAAGTTAGGGGCTCTTATGATATTTCAAATTTATACATGAAGTTCATCAAGAAATACCATATCATTATCTGAAATTTTTTGAGCACACATTTATGAAAAGTGACTTAACATGGATGGAAAATATATTACTATCATATTTCATTTTACTTTCGATGAAACATAGAAATAAAATTGAAGAGGTATTGAAATCCAATGAAAACAAAATTTGTAAAGCAACCAAACCTCGAGGATTCCGAAGGCCTTGTGAAGATGGAAGGAATTTTGAGGTTCATTAGTTTATTCAAATGGGCCATGTTGTGAAATAAATGAAGAGAAATCAATCTTGAATTGTAGTAATATAGGAATTCAATATTCCATACATTGAGAAAGAGACTCAAGCACTCAAGGAGAGTAGAAGAGCCATGCTGAGTTGATTATTATTGATTGGTTTGTTGGGCATTGACGACCAAATTGGAGATTTCTATTTTGTCATTTTTAGAAGAGGAAGATGGTCATTCAAGTGATAGAGAAGGAGATCCATTACCCTATGCACATAGAAGGAGTTTGTTCTAGATTCAAGAGCCATTGTCAAAGTAAAAAATTATTAGAGTGGGAGAAAAATAAGAGAAATAAAGCTTACTTGGATTGATTTGGAGACAATGTTCAGATCTTGTATATGCTTGGTGCTCTTCCCCTTCAAATTCACTAAATGAGTGTAAAAACGTGAGGCACTTTGTGGTCCAAATGGCCACAAATCGCGCTTGTGGGCCCTTAAAAAGGGCCCAACAAGAACATACACGTGTTCCTAAGAATGCACACACATTGTTGAGAACACACACATGTTCTTGAGAATGTGCATGTGTTCTTGGGAACATGCCTACATGGCTCGCTGAGTGGAGGTTCGAGGTTTGTCGAACTTGTAACATCAGGAACCCATGCACATTCCCTGAAATGCGCATGCGTTCCTTCTCACCCCGTTGTCACTTTATCATCCACCAAATTTATGCATTCACCCATATGAAAGGTCCAACAAATCACTTCGCAAGGAAAAACATCCTTTGTTGTTGTAGTGATATTTTATAGCTACTCTCTTATTAAGTTTTGGCGTCCTTAGGAAAAAACCACATTGATGCTCACTTGTTGCACTTCCTTAGCTAAAATACATTTATGGTTACCTTCATTATTTTAACTACCTACTTAATGAGATTTGTCTTCAGTAACATTTTCTTGGCAGTGGTGGGATTTGGTGAGGCTTCTAATGGAAAAATCCATCACTTGTTTCCTCGATGCACTATTATAGTTGCATACTAAGCACATTTTGGTTTCCTTGGAAAAAACGTATCACTAATTTTGTTCACATGCTATTTTAGTTTTCCAATAAAAAGATTTAGATTCATTAGGGAGGAAATCCATTGCTACTTACGTTGATGTTCTCCTATAATTTCTTACTAAGTTCTTCTTGAGTATTGCACAATGATTCTTGGAGACTTTTGAGCTTTGATATCATTAGATAGTTTTAGGTGAGTGAATTAAAACACAAATGATTACCTAATGCCAAAAACATCATTTCTAAATTCTTAAATGCATTAGCATGCTTCTAGACTAATCTAACAAGTAAAACTCAATCTCACTAAGTATACACACTAGACACTTGCAACAACTAGAGTGGGTTTTCCCTCCTCGTGTATCTGAAGAAAAATAAAATAAAATTGTATTTCTATGTTGCTCTTCTATTTCATTGATTTCTAACATAGCACACTACTCACTCCATCAAGATTGAATAACCAAGTCCAATAATGCACTTAAAGCAACATATACTAGACTTGGTCTATTAAAACTATATTGGAGTAACCAATTAGCATTATTTTCAATATAATATGTCCAAACACTTCACAAATAANCCATGTTGTGAAATAAATGAAGAGAAATCAATCTTGAATTGTAGTAATATAGGAATTCAATATTCCATACATTGAGAAAGAGACTCAAGCACTCAAGGAGAGTAGAAGAGCCATGTTGAGTTGATTATGATTCAACATCTTATGATTATTGTTGATTGGTTTGTTGGGCATTGAAGACCAAATTGGAGACTTCTATTTTTTCATTGTTAGAAGAGGAAGATGGTTGTTCAAGTGATAGAGAAGGAGATCCATTACCCTATGCACATAGAAGGAGTTTGTTCTAGATTCAAGAGTCATTTTCAAAGTAAAAAATTACTAGAGTGGGAGAAAAATAAGAGAAATAAAGCATACTTGGATTGATTTGGAGACAATGTTCAGATCTTGTATATGCTTGGTGCTCTTCCCCTTCAAATTCACTAAATGAGTGTAAAAACGTGAGGCACTGTGTGGTCCAAATGGCCACAAATCGCGCTCGTGGGCCCTTAAAAAGGGCCCAACAAGAACATACACGTGTTCCTAAGAATGCACACACATTGTTGAGAACACACACATGTTCTTGAGAATGCGCATGTGTTCCTGGGAACATGCCTACATGGCTCACTGAGTGGAGGTTCGAGGTTTGTCGAACTTGTAACATCAGGAACCCATGCACATTCCTAGAAATGTGCATGCGTTCCTTCTCACCCCATTGTCACTTTATCATCCACCAAATTTATGCATTCACCCATATGAAAGGTCCAACAAATCACTTCGCAAGGAAAAACATCCTTTGTTGTTGTAGTGATATTTTATGGCTACTCACTTATTAAGTTTTGGCGTCCTTAGGAAAAAACTGCATTGATGCTCACTTGTTTCACTTCCTTAGCTAAAATACATTTATGGTTACCTTCATTATTTTAACCACCTACTTAATGAGATTTGTCTTCAGTAACATTTTCTTGGCAGTGGTGGGATTTGTGAGGCTTATAATGGAAAAACCCATCACTTGTTTCCTTGATGCACTATTATAGTTGCATACTAAGCACATTTTGGTTTCCTTGGAAAAAACGTATCACTAATTTTGTTCACATGATATTTTAGTTTTCCAATAAAAATATTTATATTCATTAGGGAGGAAATCCATTGCTACTTGTGTTGATGTTCTCCTATAATTTCTTACTAAGTTCTTCTTGAGTATTGCACAATGATTCTTGGAGACTTTTGAGCTTTGATATCATTAGATAGTTTTAGGTGAGTGAATTAAAACACAAATGATTACCTAATGCCAAAAACATCATTTCTAAATTCTTAAAGGCATTAGCATGCTTCTAGACTAATTTGACAAGTAAAACTCAATCTCGCTAAGTATACACACTAGACACTTGCAACAACTAGAGTGGGTTTTCCCTCCTCGTGTATCTGAAGAAAGAAAAAAAAAACAAAATGTACTTCTATGTTACTCTTCTATTTCATTGATTTCTAACATAGCACACTACTCACTCCATCAAGATTGAATAATCAAGTCCAATAATGCACTTAAAGCAACATATACTAGACTTGGTCTATTAAAACTATATTGGAGTAACCAATTAGCATTATTTTCAATATAATATGTCCAAACACTTCACAAATAANTCATTGTTAGAAGAGGAAGATGGTTGTTCAAGTGATAGAGAAGGAGATCCATTACCCTATGCACATAGAAGGAGTTTGTTCTAGATTCAAGAGTCATTTTCAAAGTAAAAAATTACTAGAGTGGGAGAAAAATAAGAGAAATAAAGCATACTTGGATTGATTTGGAGACAATGTTCAGATCTTGTATATGCTTGGTGCTCTTCCCCTTCAAATTCACTAAATGAGTGTAAAAACGTGAGGCACTGTGTGGTCCAAATGGCCACAAATCGCGCTCGTGGGCCCTTAAAAAGGGCCCAACAAGAACATACACGTGTTCCTAAGAATGCACACACATTGTTGAGAACACACACATGTTCTTGAGAATGCGCATGTGTTCCTGGGAACATGCCTACATGGCTCGCTGAGTGGAGGTTCGAGGTTTGTCGAACTTGTAACATCAGGAACCCATGCACATTCCTAGAAATGTGCATGCGTTCCTTCTCACCCCGTTGTCACTTTATCATCCACCAAATTTATGCATTCACCCATATGAAAGGTCCAACAAATCACTTCGCATGGAAAAACATCCTTTGTTGTTGTAGTGATATTTTATAGCTACTCACTTATTAAGTTTTGGCGTCCTTAGGAAAAAACCACATTGATGCTCACTTGTTGCACTTCCTTAGCTAAAATACATTTATGGTTACCTTCATTATTTTAACCACCTACTTAATGAGATTTGTCTTCAGTAACATTTTCTTGGCAGTGGTGGGATTTGTGAGGCTTCTAATGGAAAAACCCATCACTTGTTTCCTTGATGCACTATTATAGTTGCATACTAAGCACATTTTGGTTTCCTTGGAAAAAACGTATCACTAATTTTGTTCACATGATATTTTAATTTTCCAATAAAAAGATTTAGATTCATTAGGGAGGAAATCCATTGCTACTTGCGTTGATGTTCTCCTATAATTTCTTACTAAGTTCTTCTTGAGTATTGCACAATGATTCTTGGAGACTTTTGAGCTTTGATATCATTAGATAGTTTTAGGTGAGTGAATTAAAACACAAATGATTACCTAATGCCAAAAACATCATTTCTAAATTCTTAAAGGCATTAGCATGCCTCTAGACTAATTTGACAAGTAAAACTCAATCTCACTAAGTATACACACTAGACACTTGCAACAACTAGAGTGGGTTTTCCCTCCTCGTGTATCTGAAGAAAGAAAAAAAACAAATTGTACTTCTATGTTACTCTTCTATTTCATTGATTTCTAACATAGCACACTACTCACTCCATCAAGATTGAATAATCAAGTCCAATAATGCACTTAAAGAAACATATACTAGACTTGGTCTATTAAAACTATATTGGAGTAACCAATTAGCATTATTTTCAATATAATATGTCCAAACACTTCACAAATAAATAATGAACACTTGCAATAACTGGAGTTGGTTTTCCTTATTCCCTCTTATATCTAAAGAGAATCAATTTGTATTACTTTGTTGCTATTATAATTCATAATTAATATTGATCATGAAAAAACACATCTTGACATACTATTATAAAATATTTTCTTGTTTACTCTAAAATGGTGCCAACCTCCTACTAGTATGGTAACTCAATACATACATAGTAGTTACTATGTCAAATTATAATTAAAATGGTTAATAATAGTAACAAACACAATATTAATATCATTAAATAAATTCATAGGTAAGAAATTTCTCACACAATCTACTATTCATGAAGTAAACCTCGATTAAATTAACTTTTAGTACAAAAAAATAAATAACAATAACAAAAATAATGTAAGGAATCTAAGTTTTAGTGGAAGATTAATTTGATTTTATATAGCTCATAATGATAGTATTATAAAAAGAAATAGTGAATACATACACTCAAAGTAGGAAATTAAGCAATTTTTTATTTTCTCATTTTGAAAAGTCTCAAACTCACTAAAGTTTTAAGTTTAAAATCCCATATATAATCCAAATTTAATGAAATGTGTGTCTCATATATATACAATGACACTTTGAGCATTAATGAAAATTATCCATTGGAAGATGGACTAGGAGATGTAGCCCAAGAGAGGGGTGAATTCCTTTATCATTTTGTTGTGTTATGTGCTTGTTCTTGATGGTTGTTTATGTCTGTTTATGTTGCTAATATTAAGTAAAAAAAAATCATTAAGTTTATGTGTTTGCAACTTGATCCAATTTCCTAAATCACATAAGTATTTCACTTGCAAATTTGTGCACACAAACCTTTTTCATTTTTGGATCAAAGAAGGGAGAGAGAGAGAGGTCGAGGGGGGGGAGGATACTTGGGGGAGAGAGAGA
>JZKD02S1245011.1:0-12305 GCA_000966675.3 Picea glauca
GAAACGGTAAATCCATATCTGGATAGATGACGCCATGGCTGATGACAACGGAAATTTTATCTACTTATCTGGACAGATCATGAATATTTGACGCGGACCATCATAGAGTACTAGGCGGCCTGTATTGCTGTTTTGGATTCGTCAAATCACCAGTATTACAGGATGGATTATATTTTGTTGAGAATGGCGTGGCACTTCATGGAATTGATTTTATTGGATCCCAAATTCATATGCTGAGGAGCGTGCTCTATCCATTCCATTTCAATCCCACTGAAGATTTTGAAACTTGGGGACCCCCACTGAAGATTTTGAAACTTGGGGATCCGCCGCCGTCGGCATGATAACTTTTGCAAATTCATGTACGCAAGAACAAGAACGCCACGACTCTACTCACTTTTTGAAGAATAGTTGCAGTAGCTGGCGGTATTATCTACTTAATATTTATTTATTTTTAATAATTGTCAACGGATATGAAGATTAACTTTGAAGAGGGTTGAGTTGATATGTCACAAAGTCTTCTACAAGATTTGAATTATCGGATCTTAGTGGTGATCCGATAAGGACAAAATCATATGGACAAATTAACGTAAAGCCCACACTGATGAACTAATCTGCGCACTGAACTCTCGCCTACAATATTTTGCACGGGGAAATCTACTTTTCATCTTTCTGCGCAATAAATTTGTCGATTTCCATGCCGTTATTAAGCAAGTTGCTGCAAAAGAGCTTGTAATCTCCTATTTTAATTGGCTTTCTCCGCTGGCTATTCAACCTCGTTACAAAGATTTAGAATGCGGAAAATAAGTCCCGTTGTGATTGAACAAATTGAAGCAGCAATTATGAGCAAACTATCTAAACAGTAGATCTGAATACAGCTTTTGATATGGCGAACTTTTGGGTTGCAATTCTCAGCATTACGTTGATTGTTAGTGTTGCACTCTTTCAGATTGCAATGTCGCCTGGCGGTTCTGAGAGCTTCATCACCATTGCTAGTAAAGGTAAGGCTTTACCAGTAGCTACTGGGGAATAATGTTTGCGTAATCAACAATTTATTCATGATAATTAGTCCGTTCTGATCCGTCATTTGCGTCAACAATATATTAGATGTTTCTTATGATTACAGTGTTGAAGGGTTTTTAGCTACTAATCTGCAATTAATTGGAAACAGGAATCAGAGGACAGGAAATGGTAGCCGTAAAACATTACCGGAAAAGAATAAATCAAGCTGCTGTTACTTACTCGAATCATGAACAAGCTCCGCCAAAGGTTCTTCTTGAACATAAGTAACAAATTATTCTGAATCTGATTTAATTCTATGTTCTTGATTCGTCCTACTCAGTTAAATTATAACTGATTATTGCTGAACAATTTCAGGATAGCCGTTATGAACGTCATACCGTGCGCCCAGTACATAAAACCGAAGCCGAAAATAGAGGATCAAGAATCTCATTAAGGGAAAGAAAGTTGGAGCGCAAAATATCGTATTCCAAAAGAGAGATTCCTGGGGGACCAGATGGTCAACACCACCGCCGCAGGGCAATGTAAATAAGATGAGTAGTAGTATTATAGATACACAGCTTGAAGTGGTTTGTTACAGTTCCTAGACATCAGTTGTGTCCTCCAATCAAGGGTACTAGTTACTCATAAATGCAAAAAAGTTATGAACAATAAATCTGATCTATTGATTTTAAAGGACGACTAATAATATGTTAGCATCTTCAATGCATAGCCATCAGATTAGGGTTTAAGGTTAAATAAGGTTAAAAGATCATTAATTGTGCCCATTATCAATAGGTATACGTCTTTCGGCATAAATATCATTAATTATGCCCATTGTGAATAGATGTAAGCCAATATTATTTTGAGTTATTTATTTTAATTACAATATGGACTTTCCATATCTTTGTTTATTGCCAATATTATTTTGAGGTATTAATTTTAATTAATTTTAAATAAAAAATAAATAAATTATATTTGTTTTCATCATTTTTGCATCAAAAATTTTGTATAAATAATTATTAATTATTTTAATAGAAAAATATATGATATGTGTATAAAAGAAGCATTTTTTTAAAAAATTAAAGGAAAATTTACAATTATAAAAGATGTTACATTTTGCAATACTTATCAAAGATGTTACATTTTGCAATACAATAACTTGATACACTTCTAAATTTCTCTAAAGTAGAATGCTGCAAAGAATTCATCATTCCCGTTAAAATAACTTTGTCAAAAATTTTAGTGAGGAAGTTATACAGCCAAGTATTATAGACATACTCTTGATATTCTAAGCAACCTTGCAACTATAAAACAAGTGCTGCACTCTTTGTAGTTGCCCGCAATGTACACACAATGCATTTGTAGGATTACACTATACATTTATCTTATGTATTTGAGAAATCCTAGTATCTATATTTTCTCTACTTAATAGAGAGACTAAGCAATTGGTACAATTTATGGGGCTTCTAAATCAACAAAGGTTTAAAATAACTTCACAAACAATGTTAAACAATGTTTCTAGAGGGAGTAAGAACAATGCAAATTAAGCTTAAATAAATTACATCTCATTTTCAAGGATTAATTGTTCATGTCTTACAATAGCACAATAATCTCAACATAAAAGATCAATTTTTTTTTAGATATTTCTTATTATTCTTCCAAGATCTAGATCTTCAATTCTACCTATCCACTCATTTAAAAATCTATTTTTTTTAGATATTTCTTATTATTCTTCCAAGATCTAGATCTTCAATTCTACGTATCCACTCATTTAAAAATCTATTTCTCCATTCGTCTCTACTCTCACAGAGTAAAAACTTGAATATTGAGCTAAGTCAAATCTACTCATATAGTCATGTTGATGTGGCAAAATTCCCCTTCAACTGTAAAGGTACATACGCAACTCCTCATCTCAAGGAAAAACATAAGAAAGATTCAACAAAGTTGAAATAACGATTTTGATTTGTATAAGAAAATTCTATAGAAAAAAGGACATTCTTACAGCACATGTAAACAACACACAGTTCACTAAAAGTAGTTTACAAGAGACAACCATTTACAAGATTTCTTTTCTCCAACAAAATTTGGCCCGGAGGGCTTCTCAATATTAATTCATAAAATAGTGTGTCAATATAAAATGCTTGAAGAGCCCCTTCAAAATGGGCCTCTTCCTTTACTTATAGAATTTTTGGTAACTACTAGAATTGTCTTCTTGAATTCAACAAGAAGCAGTTACAAACTCTTCAACTTCCCTTTCTAATTTTTTGTTGACGGGTGTTGGAATAAGGACGAAGTTGATGGCGGTTGGAAAAAGATAAAAATAGGAAGCAGTTGTGAGAAAATTCAAATTTGTTATTTTGTCTTATTCATGTGTCATTGTCTCTCACATAGGCTGCCCAAACTTCATACTGGTCATTGATGGACATGATTCTATGATACAAAATTTCCTCCAAGGAGGTTGTATGGGAGGTTGAGTTGTTGGTGAGGATCTTCATGTCCCTCATTAGAGTGGCCATGAATACTTGGATCATAGTCTGAACCTTGGTCGGTTGAACGACATGCTCTTCCATTACTTCTATTGTTACCTTCATGGTTGTTTGAGCTCTCTCTCGTCTTTAATTCATATTCTACTGAATTTTATCAAAGACTTGATCTCTTGTAATGGTTTTCATGAGATCTTTGATGGGAGGAAGGCACCCCTTATGTGTCAAGATAAGTGCAACTTTGTGGAGTTTTGCATAAATTGCAAGTGATATTTTTGTTTCCTTTTCGGCTCTTTATCCATCTTGTTGGCATGAATCAAGGGAGGCATAATCGACCATTCTTTGTCCTTCTGAGAGACAGGGAAGCTCGGTTAGATCATTTGGGTTCTTCGAAATCCATATTTTCATATCATTTAATCCTTCTCGAATGGTGGCGAACTGGACATTTTTGGCTTGTATACGGCTATGTTGATCCATTATCTCGATCACCAATTGCTGGAAAACCTTAAGGTGTGCATACATATTCGTAATAGCCTCCTTGAACTCGGTTATTAATTTCTCAACACATGAACTTGAATTTCTTGAGGCCCCCTTTTCCTTTCTTAGCATTTTTGAGTTGTTCCTCCAACTCTTTGATCCTTGCATCATTTGCTTTGTTTAGAAAAAACAAATTCTCGAGGTTTTTCTCTGTTGCCACAGTGAAAGAAGTGCCAACGAATGTTATGGAGAGGGGCTATGTGTTGGCATATTTAACTATTGTAGTCTCTATGACGATTGACAGTGGATTCCCTCCAGTAACTAGGACTTTCCTAGTTTGTTGATGTACGATCATGTCAGTGGCTTTGTCAAGTTTTAACTTTTTTATGTTCGTCACCTTCCTGGGCTTGTAAGGCATGTAAAGCCCCAATTCCATCCCATTGAATTGATGACCATTGGTGAGGGGAAATTCTGTCGATGTTTTTAGGAGGTCGGTTTCCATAGGCAAGTTGTCATTATTTAGTGCTTCCTCATCCCTTTTTTGTTGTTCTTCTTCAGCTTCCTTGGTTGCAGTGTCATCTACTACCCTTTTTTCTTTCCCTGTTGCTTCTGCAGCGTCCTTCTCAATTGTTTCTCTTGCTTCTGCCTTGACTACCGCTATTTCTTCAGCCTCGGTTGTTGTTGATTTATTAGCTATTGCTTTTGTCTCTATTTTTGTTATTGTTGCATCATCCTCTGCTTTAGCCTTGGATTCTTCTATCTTTCTTTTCTTCTTGGTGACATAATCTTTTTTCTTTTGGACCTTCTCTTTTTTTCTTCTTTTCTTGTCTATTGTTGTGTCATCTTCCTCTGCTAATACAAAATTTGTAGTTTTCATCATGGCTATCGCTTTCGTTGTCGCCTCTTCTTCATATCTTTTCTAGGCTTCTTCGTAGGATTTATCTTCATCAAATATCCTTCCCAAATGTTTTCCCTACCTCCTAGCAATAACTTCTTCATACGTCCAGGCACCACAATGAACTTATTACTCCTCCCGGGTATCTAAAGTGTATTCCCTAGTGTGTTTGTGTTGGTTGCAATAATCTTTGACCACTTTCTTTGGATCGTGTCTTTGAAACTTTTCTTCTCCGAAATGGAATGATAACAGTGTTTCTACTTCAGCTTGGGATTATTTAATTCTTTCAAATGAGTATGATCCAACCCACAATGGTAATGGGGAATAGATAGCCTTCTTATCATGATATAGTGTTGCCTCGACTCCATGGATCATAGTTTGATATGTGATCTCCTGAAGCACTAATATGTCGGGTACGAACCTAGAAGTATATGAGGATCTTTGGTATCTTTGTACACTCTTATATATGTCCCATTCTCCATGAGATACCAATATTCCATATTATTTCCAATTCTTTATCGATCATACATGGAGCGGGTGAGATGAAGATGAGCTCGTAGAGAGGTGTTAAGAAGTGATCATATATCATGTGATACTCGGTCTTGTATTTGTGCTCCTAGAGCACCTTGCAGTAGATATGTATAGGGAGTTGGTTGGATGTTAGGCCCAACCCATCTTGGGATATTGATGGTGCAAGCACATCATATCCAGTAGGTAAGAGGACATGTGAAAGCTTAGGAATTTTTCGGGAGCGGTCTCCTTGAAAAATATGATGGACTCTGGTAGGGTTGTTGATAGAATATCGTCCCAATTGAAATATGACCCCTCATCAACACAATAATATATCAGGGGCATCAGGGATAAAGTGAATTGTAATGCATCGTGCTCCCCATATAGTCTCCATAACATCACCATAATGTACTACTATGTTGTTCTTAGCGAATAGGTGGGATATTTGCCAGACAACCTGATTTTGAACGCTTTATCTGGCTTGTACCAGATTTTGAATAGATCCTTCATCTTGTGTGGGAACTTCTTGATGAGGTCATCATCCAGTGACCAACTTCTTTTTTCCAAATGGTAGTACTATGCTATGTCAATTTCCTAGAATGACACTATGGGTTTCCCCTTAGCATTAAGTATAAATTGGTTGTCAATGTCTACATGCTTAAGCTTCCACCCTATGCAATGATGAATTCTAGATGTTTTTGAAGATCTTGAACTCATCTTGATCTTCAACCTCTATGGGGTAGTTTTGTTTCTTGAACATTTGGAAAAATTCACCCCATTTGAGTGAATTCCCCCCTTTCTCTAAGAGTTGTGTGGTCTCATCATAGATAACCCCTAAGTTGTCAGGCTCTTCTTCATGTCAGCTTATGCTTGCAAAATCCTCCGTCGCAAGAGATTTTCTCATAGGTTTCTTGCAAGGCGATGTGTCTGAATATGCTCCAAGCACGTTTATTATTAGTATATCAAACCAAAAAATGAATATGACATGACAACAAACATAAAATGTTAGTTCCGATAATCATGTAAATTATAAAGTCTTTTGAGAAGTAACATGAGTTTTAAGATATATTTTTCCATGCAAATTTTTGTCCTTGTCAGAAGAATTATTGGTTCCAATATTAGGAGGAAATTCATCGTCCAAGGAAGATAGGATAATGGGAGACATGGTGAGCTTTTGGGGGAGTCTAGCTTAGTTTGGGAAATATTCCAGGTGAATCGATATTATTTTTGTTAACTTAGTCGATGAAGGAAGTGATACCAGATCCAAAGATAAAAAGTTCTTTGATAGTGTACCAGAGGCGTTCTTGACAAGTTGGATGGTAGTATTGTGGTAGTAATGCATTGGGATAATACATGCATTTTTATGAAAATATGTTGTGCTACTACTCCATGAAACAAAATTGTAGCTAAGAAATTAGGCAAGCATAAATTATTCCTAAAAAACTATATCTTCTCTTTAAATCCCATTCTAATACACTATACTGGAAAAAAAATAGCCACCACTCAAGTTGTTGTTACGTAGATAATGTTGTGATATAGCACCTAGCCTAGATTCATGCTAAATAATTTGTTTCTATAAGAATAGAGAGGGAAGATCTAATAATAAAGAGAGCATGTGTTTTGGTTTGCATTCTACTCATATTTTCAATCCAACCATCTTATCTTTTAATTTTTTGGCTATCCACATGGAGAGCCAGAAATTGTGAATGTAGAAATTAATTAATTAATTAATTTGGCATTGGATGATTTCAGTACAACATTTAGGTACAGTTTAAGGGACTTTAAGCATGTGCAATATCATCTTGTCTCCTTGTCTCTTTTAGGTTTATATCTCCTTCATATTTCAAAGTATTTATGCTATTAGGAAGGTGGTTATTGGTTTGGTTCATTGGAACTAGGAGGGTCGCAGGTCTAGTTGGGATTTATCTTGCCATCCCATTTGGAATTGGAGGGTTCAACATTCATGTCTGGTGGATCTTCCCCCTTTTTTGTCTCGTAGATTGAGTAGGAATGACATATTCTATGGGGTTATTTGTGGGATTTAGTCTATTTTTCAGGGAAGGAGTGGCATGTTCTTGATCAAGAGCATGGTATCATTGATTTAATCATCCTTCGATAATGGGGCTACAAGGGCTTATCCAAAGGCTAAATTATATAAATTGAACATTGCAATACCTAGGTATTTTGGAGAGATTGGAACAGGTGTCTTGATTGACCACTTCAATAGTATGACTCTCATCATCTATATTACATACTTCACCAGAGGCATCTATTATCCATAGTCCTAGATCGTCACTATATATCTAGGGATTCAAGGCATAGATGGATTCATTAGTTGCATGATTTTTTGTTGTAACGAGTGTCATATAAGTTAAAAGTATTTGCATGGATGGTTATTTATTAGGGGGTTATGTCCAATGCTAGAATAGAAAATAGTTGGATTTATAATGGCATGTGTACTCTTTTTCAGCACTTCAAGATAGTGTAGAAAATATTTTAAGAGTTTCGATATGCTAAGAAGTGTCGGAGGTGTCTGAAGGATCAATCCTCGTGAATGATTCAAGACATTGTTCGTTGGCAGTGTATTTTATTTGGTGATTCATGCACTCAGGCTCACCTTGCATTGGCAAGGCTTTGGCATTGTTTGAGGACCATAGATTTATTTATTCTGGGGAATATTAGGTGTAAGATGGTTTTTTCTCATGAGGTTAGCTCACTATATTCATTTTTTATATGTGGTGGGATAAAATTCACCATAAACTTATGGCCAAAGGAGCTATATGATAAATTATGCTTGTTGCATAGACCCAACCGAGTATTATGAATTTGTTTCAGTGCTTGTTGCTCCGAGGAACAGGATATGATCTCATATGTATATTTCATTCCATCATTTTTAGTACATCTTATTGTAGATATTTTTCTATAAATATATGACTTATTTTTCAAAAAAAAATGTATATTGAATGAAAAAATGTTAGGTAACAAACACCCAATTAACCTAAAAATTGAAAGAGAGGCAATACACTACCTTGAGAATTAGATAGAAGAATGAAATATAAGTATCTTTGAGGGTGAAACCTCCTTTTACAAAATAAAAAAATGTACAAGAGGAGATTATTTTAAAACTAGGTCTCCTTGGTATATATAGGAGATAAAGGGTACAATTACAATTAGAGGGTATAACTAAGAAGACTAATCTAACAATAGAAATGTAATAACTCAATATCTAGGGCTTAACATGGGGATTTTTCTAGGGATTAATGTGCCCCTATCATTCAAACAATTCTTTCCCTCAACACATGATTAGTTTCAGATGTTTATGCATGAAGAAATCATCTTCCCATGTTGCCTCTTATACTCGTAGGTTATTCCACTTGATGAGGTACACAGTAATTGCTTGATTTTGCAGCTACGTAATATTTGTTTCAAGGAATATTTATGGTTCTAGTATGATATTCTCTTCTTTGTTAATCTCTACTAAAATAGTTTGAACTAGGATCTTATCATCGATTACCTTCTTTAAGCAAGAAACATGGAAGCCTAGATGTACATGTGAAGATGGAGGCAACTCCAATTTGTAATATTTTATTTTTTTGTTTCTTGAGGGACATATGTTTGTATGGTTGTAGCCTTAGAAATACCCATTCCCCCACTTCAAATTCCCTTTCTCTATGATGTTGATATACTTGTTGTTTCATCCTATTTTTTGTTGTAAACAAGTTTTCCTTCAACAATTTTAGAACCTATTGTTTGTATTGTATGTGGTCATCTACTACTTGAACCTTTTTTTTCCCTATCAAGGGCGATGTGATGGATGGAGGATGATATCCATAAAGTGTCATAAATGGAGACATTATTTATGAAGTGTGGAAGGACATGTTGTACCACAATTCTACCAAGGATGACCACTTGAATCCTTGTGTTTATTTATTAGATTCAAAGTAAGAAACATGCCCTTCTAGAAATTTATTGACAATCTCAAGTTTCCCATCGGATTAAGGATGGTAAGAGGATTTGTGAGAAAATTGAGTACCCAAAGAAGAAAATGATTCATTCCGAAATTTTCTAGTGAAAATTGGATCTCTATCACTTACAATAATCTCAAGGATTCCATGTAGCTTATGGGTCACACTTATGGGTCAACAATTGGATCCAACTATGGGATAGTAATCCCCTATAGGTTACTGAGAATCCAAAATCTAAAGGAAAATAAATTGGACATTAGGTGATGGAGTCAATCGATAAAACGAATGATTAGACAAAACAAAAAAAACTTAGCAAGAATATACAAAAGGGAAAAAAATTATATACATGTTGTAAATGGGGATTTTTAGGAGAAAAAACTTTCAAGGTGTTTCTCATTAACTGGAAATGTTTGAACTATGCCTTTCATATCTCTTAACAAGTAAGAATTGTACCCAATAATTTTTTCAATAACATAAGTACCAATCGAAAGTGCTTCAAATTTTGTATGTGATGATGGTTTTTATTTTTCCTTGTTCCATAATAACACCAGCTAACCTTTTTGGAAATATTTTGCAGATTCACTTTGATCAAAATGTCTTTTGACAATCTGTTGTCTTTGACTCATGTTTTTCAATGCCTGGCTTTGTTTTTCTTCCAAATGTATCAACTGAAAATATATATTTTTGTAAGAGGGGAATTTGTTCAATATCCTACGTGTTCACACCATAAGTTAGATCATTCAATTCCAAGTGAATTGGCATATTTTATTCCTTTTCATCTACTAAAGTGTATGGTGACAATCTCGTATTGTCTTTCAGAGTAAATCTACTAGCCCATAATGCATCAATCAATTTGATTTGCCAATTTTTATCATTCACAACATTTTTCTTCGTGAGAATATGGAACAAAGTTTTATTTGTGGACTTGACCAAACCATTTCCTTGAGGATAGTAATTTGATGATTTTCCCATGATAATACCATATTCCCCACGGAATTTTGTGAATTTGAACCAATGAAGATTGATTCATTATCCCTTATAAATTTTTCTGGAACTCCAATTATTTATAGAACAGTATATTTGAGGAAAGTGGTCAATTATTCAGAGTCAACACTTTTCAAAGCTACGTCCAAACCCCATTGTGAAAAAGGATCTCCAATTGTTATAGGTTGTAATGGCATTGTTTCTTTCTTCATCTTTCCTGAAAATTCCTGGCAAGAGATACATTTATTGATCATTGAGTAGGAGTCTTTAAATATGGTTTTCCAATTATAGCCTACTCTTATGATTATATGGGCAGTTGTTGTGGGTGTAAGGCATAGATGATTTTAGGGGCGAAATTTCGCTCATGGGCGAAATTAAGGGGCCTTCAATTTTTTATTGGGCGAATTTTTTGTATTAGAGTGATTTTTTTAAACTTATTTCATTAGCCCGTAATTTATTTTAGGGTAAAAATCGTGTACAGGGTTAGCCCATGTTTTAAGGAGGGATAGAGGAAAACAAATTATATTTAGCCCCTGAAATTTGGAGGAACAAGCTTCCATTAGCCAAATTTCTAGAAGTATGGGAATTTATGATAGCTTCTTCACCCTGCAATTTAGTAAAATCGGGGTTTATGGTTTAATTTCGCCCTGATTTTGTGGTATGGGCAGTGGGCACTCAGCGTTGGGTAGCTACAGCCTACAATCTTCCCTTTGCCCGATTTCAATCTTCCCTTTTCCCGATTTCCAAAGAACATGGAGATTTTTGGCTCTCCCACATGGTATAAATTATATGGGATCTGAAATGCATTCCCCAGTTTACATATTCGTTCTTATTTGAATTTCCCCTTTGGGGTTTGACGGAACGGAGGTTTACAAATTACGGTTTTACTCTTCTTCTGCTACCTCATATTTCCCCTTTGGGCCTTAAGGTTTACGGTTTTAGTATTTTACTCTTCGACTTTATTCTGGTTGGTAACGGGTTACTCCCAAGTTAAGACAGGCACCAGTTGGCAGTGACCATATTTTGTTAGTCTTCCAACAGAAGAGGACCTCGCTCGCAGAGGAGTACCCCGCTCGCGGCTCGGCGCTAAGGCTCGACCGCAATGGCAATTTGCAAACTCACATATCTTATTGATTCTCTACGTTTCCATCAAACAAGTGGTGTAGCCGTGGCTTCAAAGAGGTGCTTACTGATTTTGTATTTGCTTAAATCCTTCCTTTATATATTCGATTACAGATATTATGTCAAAGTTGTGAAGAAACTCAGGGTTTATATCCTTCTTATTGTTCTGGTAACTAGAGTTTCCATTGACTAATATGAATAATTGTGTGATAGATTCTCTTTAGCTTATGATTAGTGATTCTCGCGTTGCCATGTGTATCTCAAATCATTTTTGGCTTTTACACAGCAATGACTTCAAGGTTTAGAGTCTCTTCTCTATCATATATAGTATACCAATGTAACAATCCCATTTAAATATTTAAATGGTTGCTAGCAACAACCGTCTCACTACTCTGTCAAAAAAAAACAACCTTCTCACTACTATTTGCAAGGTTTGACTTTGATTCACATTCTAATTCCATCTCATATGTTTTAACTGCTTCTCCTTCTTGCAATCTGTCACTATGGTCTTATTGTCCAAGTTTCTCACAGAGTGCTCTTCTTAGTTTCCTATAGTAAAAGTTGCTCTCTTGTAAAAATATCTCCCCGTCCTTGTAGTTGAAGTCATAATGTGAATAAACATGGAACAATGACTCAGTTATCAGAGGGTCTGAACCACAAACACCGAGGAGGCTTCATACCTGCTCAAAATTAATTTCAGGGAAATTACATCCCATTTTCCTTCGCTTAAAGCCTTCCTTTATCTGTTCTACTGCTGATATTTATGTCAAAGTTGTGAAGAAACTCGAGGTTTATATCCTTCTTGTTGTTCTGGTACCTGGAGTTTCCATTGACTAATATGAATAACTGTGTGATAGATTCTCTTTATCT
>JZKD02S1245022.1:0-29176 GCA_000966675.3 Picea glauca
GGGTTGTGGCTAGAGTTTTGGTGGGTAGAACTCCCCTTTCTTAAGTTCCCTTGTGTTTTTCTCACAGGAGAAGCTATTTTGTTAATATCTAGAGTTGGCTATATATTTTGATCTAAAAAAAAGGATTGTTCTCCATAATTTACATAAATTGTAGGATAAATTGGGGACTTATTTGAATCAAGATTTGGTTGAGCTTCCAATGTTGCATTTTGCTGAGACTTCTGCATACTTGCATCATTAGTCTTTTGCATCCTTGTTTGGGTATCACAAGGATCTTATGAGTCCCCTTGAATCGACATCGATTGAGACTTTTTTGCATGCAATACTGCGGAATCTTCTATATTCTCAAAGATGTCTCCATCTGATCCCCCTTCCATTGTGCTCAATCCCTCCCTAGGCCATTTAGGTGCCTTTACATTCTCATTTAGGGATTCTAGGGTTTTTCGATCCCACACTTTCTTTGAAAATTTTATTGTGCATTCACTGGGTAGATGGCCATAGGCATAGTCTAAACCTGATAATGTTGCATGTCTTGCTTTTCCAAAACTATCTCCTTTGTTAGATTGTCCCCTAGATCCATTGTGACCAAGATGTGAGCAATGGTGGATATATTCGTTTTTTGGTAGCTATTATCCATTTATAAGAATTAACCAATGCTACTACCAATTGGCTTAAATACATCCATTGACTAGAAATCCAATGGAAACCTAGTGAGTTTCACCCACATCGATTATAGTGGCATTTTCTCCATTTCCAAGACAATGGTAGGTGCCTCAGAAGCTAGTGCAATCCTTGAACCTTCATAGAATCCTATTTAGACCTAAAAATAAATGCAAACGATCCATACATTAGGGGATAAAATATTGGCACATAACTAAGCAAGGATTTCCATACCTCTATCATCCATTCCTACAAGGATTTCTTAGAGACTTGGCATCCAAAGAATTACCTTGCCAATGATTGCCTTGCCATCCCTACTACATGCATTTAATTATCCTTTTATAAAACCAATCTTATTTGTTGAGATTTTGCTTGACATGCTTGCCAAAGTTGGCATGCCTCACATTCAACTTCCTCCTAGCTTCAAAAACATTAACTTAGTCAACTGGTATTGGAGCCACTGTTGATGCCATATTTGTCTGTAGTTGTATTTCTCTCAGTGGGCCATTATCCCTATTGCTTGAGCCCTGCTTTTAGCATAATAAAATCATTCTTAGCACTGGTTTTCTCTTCAAGGTTTTTTTAGTGGTATCTATAAAAAATTTTGGTTTTCATGTATGCATGATCTGGTTTCCAGTTTTTTGCTTCCGCAACATGTTTTGAGTTGAATATTTCAACAATGTATTTTTGTTTTGTGAGCTGCCAATCCGATTTGTAGTAAGAAAATCACTAGATAATAAGATACCTAGGTGCTACAGTAAGAGGTTTTCAACATGGAATCAAAGCCCATGTTTTGAAGGGAAGTCATATCTTAGATCCATAGTAGTGGACAACAAATCTATTGAATTTGTAGGAGATCTTAGTGGATCCATAATCAACGGGAATAAATCGAAGGATTGATTTTAGGGACACAGTCGTACTGAGACAAAACTAGGGTTTTGCAGGTTTACAGAGCTGTACCTAGGTTGTAAGAAGGGACATGCATGTACATATGCGAGAGTTAGTAAGCACATGCACACACATACGTGGGCACCAATGAGCATAGGCGTGTAGATATGCAGGTGCAAGTGAGCACAAACACGTACATACGCGAGTGTTTAGTTGTGACAGGCACAAACAAGTTTTTCTACGTCATTATAGGAGTAGTTTCGAACAATAGGTTATTTCCAAGGAAATGTTTCAGGGCTTAGGGATGATAACAACACTATTGAGAGTTGAAGACAAATTGGATGGAGATTTAATTTCCTATCTTGGAAAGCAAGAGTAATTTTGGTGTTGAAGGAGTATTACCTTTGGAAGTTAGTCGACAAAATAGTTGTTCCATTGATAGATTTGACAGTTTTGGAAGATCACAACAAGGAGATCAAAGCAGAGAGGGTTATCTTGGATTCAGTGAAGGATCACCTAATTCCTCACCTATTAGAGAAGAAGAAAACCAAAGAAATGTTTGATGCTTCGGTAAGTTTATTCCAGAGGAAGAACATGAATAGGAAGCTGGTCTTGAGGAATAAACTCAAATGAGTGTAGGATTGACTAATACTTATCCTTTTGCTAGTCGTACAATACATGTGATTCAAGAATTTCATCACAAAAAGTGACTAACCTTTCATAGATTTTTCGAAATCTCCTTCCTACATTCATTAAAAAGATTTGCATATATTCCAAGTTTAAAGATGGAAATGAATTTCCTCATAGAGGTGTGTCTTTCGTAAAATTCCCGTGTAATAAAAGCTTCTTCGTCTAACAAAAGGGCTTCCTTTGATAATTCATCCTGCCAGTTTGTTGAGCTCCCTAAAAATGTGAGTGAGGGAGAACCACCTAGATCAGAGAAGTAGAAAATCTGTGCCATTAATGGTTCAAGTCTCACCACATGAAGTTTTATCTGCCCATTTACCCATTATATTACAACCTTTGAATCCCCCATAATTTGAACCTTCCTCAGATTGAGGGAATTTATCAGAAATAACAAAGCCCACAAGGCTGAAAGTTTTGCCTTCATATTTTTTTTCGTTTATTGACAGCAAATCTAACTTTAAAGAAACGTGTACCAAAACTAACCCCACGCCATAGCATGGAGGTGCCCTTGGTAGGCCCCATCAAAAAACCCCAAGGTATATCTTTAGCCTAATGAAGGCATTGAATGCCTCCTTGGCTTGTGATTTTTTATGTCAGGTTTGTATTCTTGACTTAATTTTATAACCAAGACTGCCACTACTTCCAGAGGGATAACCTTGTACTGAAAAATACTCACATTTCAATCCCACCAAGAGAAATAAAAAATAAATACTAGAAGAGAGATGATACCTCAGTTTTCCTTGTCGTCCTTCCACATTTTTAACTAGACATTGAGATCACTACAAAGTGCCCATGCACTTTGAGGGCATTTGTTGAGTTTGACCACACCTGTTGTGCGAAAAAGCATGAAACAAACAAATGTTGCACAATTTCCTTTTCTGCATTACACATCGCAAATCTACCAAGACCTATCCACCCTCTTTTTAGACCATTATCGTGGATAAGAAGTTTATTTTACAGAATCGACTAGATGAGTATCTTTGTCTCTAAAGAGGCATGGGTTCCCCAAACAAAGGACCACCACCATTTTCGTTCTCCTTAGAAGGCCTCCTCTACAATCACAAGATATCCCAACTTTGCGTTGAAACTTCTAGATTTCTCATTCCTCAACCATCATAGAATCTTCTTCCAACTCTTGAAACTTGATAAAGTCATAGTGTTGCAGACTTATATATTTCTCTGTACCCCTCGATCGCTAGGATTTTTGTCAATTTCTAAGAACTACCCCCTATGAAGTTCAAAATTCTTGATTAGGCATCCCATAAAGAAAAAAATACCACGATCATGTAATTCAGAGAGCATCTTGTTGACAAGTTTATAACCAAGGGGTCCTCTTCAATCCTTATACTTTTCCCATTACTTGACTGCCACACTAACCGGTGTCCAATAAATGGAAAGGCATCAATCATCACCTTCCAACATATAGAGTTGTTAGGTATACTTTTTCTTGGCATTCTTATCCACTACAAGAAAGACTTATCTGGTAAATACTTAGAAGTCATCACTGTTCCCCATAACAACTTGTTATGAATTAGCCTTTTGGACGCTAAAGACGTATAGAACCAGAAAATGTTTTTTATGCCCCAACCTCTCATCTCCTTTGGAATTGCTATAGCTTTGACCATTTTTAATTAAGGGATTACACCTGCATTCTTTCATCCAAACCAAAGAAATAGGAAACAAAATTTGATCTTCGATGGAATTTCTTTTGGAATTTTGGCTATGAACATCTTGTTGCCCCACCAGCTTTGGGGTAACTAAGGAGATGATGTCTTGAGGCTCGTAGGTAGCATACATGGAGTGTGGAGATCCAGGTAACCAATGGATCCCACATTGAGTAGACAAAGCCCCTCTTCTCCACCATACATCACCATTCATCGTCAGTAGCATAGTAGCGTATGCAACGCCAGTGCGACCCAGAAAGGACAACATGTCTTGCTTAATGAGGTAACACGACCAGTCTCATGGTAAGTGTCACATCAATAATTGAAGCATTTTAGCATGTTGCAAAGGTTCCTTTATAAATTATGGAACACTTGCTTGGAACTTTACCTTTTGTCTTATTTCACCTTGGTGGTTGATACCATATCCTAGTAAGTTGGTCACCCTCAAGAAAAGGGTTGCTACTGCGGTTTCTCCTTGAAGGGTCATCGTACCATTCCAACTCGTACTTAACCACTTTCAACACTTCTTACCCACCATTTCCTCATCTTTTGGGTTTTCGGGTTCATTGACCCCGTTATCCTCATTTTGTGGGATAACAAAGAAGTTATGTCTCGAGGCCCTCAGGTTGCCGATATGGAGTGTCGAGAGACTTACATGACTAGCAGTGTGCACTTAAACAAAGGGAGACTCTTCTCACCACCACACAGGTCAAGATTTTTAGGATGGCATCCACCACACCTGCTGGCTTCTAGAAGGCAATGGGCCTTGTTATCCCCATTTTGTGGATAACTAAGGAGATCATGTCTCGAGGCCCTCAGGTTGCAAATATGGAGTGCCGAGAGACAACATAACCAATGATATCCTTTTGTAGAGATGGAGACACTTCTCACCAACACAAAGGTCACATATTTTCAGATGTCTTCCACCACACCAGTTGGCTTTCGGAAGGTAGCGGGCTTTGCTCCATGAGGTACAAGTTAGTATTATGGTGAGCATAATTTCAATATTTAAGGCATTTAAGTATGTTGTATATTAGATTGCTCTAGATTTCATGATATATGCTTGGACATTATGCCTTTTGCCCCGCTTCACCTTGGTGGTTAACATTGCGCCCTAGTAAGTGGTCTTCCTTCGGGATTGGTTTGCTACTAGGAACTCCCTTGAAGAGCCATCGTACCGTTCCCGACCATACTTACCACTTTACATCACTATTTTCCCCCATTTCCTTATCTCTTGCGGTTTTAGGGTGTATTGACCCAAGAAGGAGTTATCTCTCATTCTATGGGAAGAAGGGGCTGAAGGCCCAGAGGGATCGATGTTAGGTAAAAGATAAAAGCTTATGTATGAACCTTCTAGATGCTTCGCCTAGGGATCACCCAAGAAAGCAATGAAACACTTATCTTTGAGAAAAGGGGGACCCACCATAAAATATGATTAAGAATGCTTAAAAGCTTAGTTGGAGGATAATAGGTCTCATCACGATTCAACCTATCATGTCCACGAATATCTAGTGGTAGGAGATTACCATCATCTGGTCACCAAGCCAGCGTAATGGCTCACAGTTGCATGGCTGAGACAAAGGGGGTCTCATCATGAGCCAACATTCTCATTTCCACTAGGTGTTTGTGGTTGACATTTTCATTATTTGGACACCACGTTAGGGCAGTGGCCTTCAACCTTTCCTTAAAATTATGAAAGAATGAAAGAATGGAAAAATAATGGCCTTGGAAAAATTGCATTGTGGACAAAGGTACCACACACCCTCTACAAAGGCACCCATGAATGAGACAGTATGACCTCTTGTATGTCAAGAGCCCTATGCCCATTGAGTCTTGAACCTAACCACTTCACCCACTTTACATGGCTTACAAAGGGATTTCTTGGAAACTCTCCTTGACTTAGGGCAAGATCTACCTAATATGACACCTCGTCAACCCTCCCATATTCAAGCATGACAAGTCGTATAATGTCTTTGAGCACTTAATTTTTTGACATAGTGATCTTTGATGCACATGCTTAGGTGGCTTATTTATTGATTGGATTCACTTGTCATGATGTTATGACTTGAGATGTTTGGATGGCATGCTTATTTGTCTTTGCAAGACTTAGTTGGTGGACAATTTTGGAAGAACAAGCCTAGCTTGGGATTCCATGGGGTTTGAAGTCCACATGTGGATGCCAATGGCCTACATGCCCGATGAGAAAGATCAAATTTGGAAGGCTTAGAAGATGACTTGGACGACATCAACATGCCAAACGTTTTTCCTAGGAGACAAAACATCACTTCTAGAAATATGACGTCACCTAGGGGGGTTAGGGCTTGGTGGTGAGGTGACATGCATTGGCACAAGGACGTTTTAAAGGGGCTTGAGCCTTGATCATGAATGAAGTTGTTTTGAGAAGCCTTTCCACTCTCCTCCATCACCAACGACCTCCTCCTAGTGCCAAAACATCCCCTAAAGCGGTGACGTTCTTATGAACTAGGGTTTTTCTTTGTGCAAAAGTGAAATTTAAAGTGAATTGTTTAATATTACTTTATAAAACGGGCAAGATTAGGGTTGTTGACCCCTAGTCTTGTGATTTACCCTTGATTATGTGGACAAACTATCTTAGTGACATTTTGCATAAAGAAGAGATCATAAGATCTCATTTTATCATAACTCTCCCTCTTTTGAGAAGTACTTTGTCTGGAATTTTTGTTACACTTGAAGTATTTCGCCTCTAGTGCTATGGAATAATGCTTTATTGGTTATGGTTGATGATGATGATGGTGCACTATCTCTAGAAGGGAATTCTCTTACTTTTGTGGAGGTTTACTTTGGAAAGTAAAAGCTTTTTCTTAAATGGTATGGTCTCTCTACTTTGTTATTATCATTTGTGATTCAAGTAAGGTTGTTTTGGCCAAGGCTAGATAGGGAGTATTAGGATATACACCCCTATCCTAGTTTCCACCACTTTATCAAGCTTTTTTGCAAGGGTTTAGTTGAGGAAGTAAGAGGATTTACACCCCTCATTGTCAAACCTTAGCTAGGTTACTTGCCTTGGGAAGTAAGAGGATTTACACCCTTAAGGATTTAGTAACCCTAGCTCTTTCTTTTTGACCCCATTAACCCATAACTAAAGGCACTAATCTTTCATTGGAAAACGTTTTTTCTAGTCTTTTTTTACTTTTGGCAACTTGGACTGTTTTCCTTGTGCCTTGTGAACCTCACAGCTACTAGGGTGTCCCCATCAAAGGGGTACTTCTTGACGCTGTTATAAAATTGCATCTTCAGCCATTAGGGTTGCAAATTTTTTAATTCATTTACTTGAATAACTCCCTAATCAATCATTGGAATTTGCCCAAAGTTTGCATACTTACTCCTCTTGGTCTAGTGCACTTTGTGGCAAAGTTTGGGGGGTTTTCAGTGGCTGATTTCCTTGTTGTAATACATTGAATTTTAAATACATAAGGCTGACATAATTTGCCGTAGACAAGTGTTTACAACAACCTTATCTTTTCATGTTATAATCTTGGTCTTTCATCTTCAGTTTAGCTAGTCTTTAACTAGTCTTTCTCTTGTATATTCTACTTGATCTCTAGCATTTATTTTGTAGCTTGTGATGCCATTTTACTTGTTGATATACATTGTCCCTAGCAACTACTATTAGGGACAATAAGCTTAAATTGCTTGTCCAAGTGATTATACTACAATATATGCTTGTTTTTCTTATGTCTCGGGCATGTATTTCGCCATTTGCAGGTTACTCAACATACTTGGCAACACTTGGACCTTCCCAAGACTTCATTCCAAGACTTTCACACCTTTTAAACTTGACCTCTAGGGACTTCATCTCCATCCTCCTCAATTTTCATCTCATTCCCTCTAGGGTCATCGAGATTCCTCCCTTGCGGTAACTACCTCACCTCTAAATTGATGGGGACACCTACCTAAGGTGACAGTGGGTAGGTGACCTCTTAGTTGTCGCCATTTAGTGGTTGGGTCGAGCTTTGCCTAACCTACAACTTGTGTGATAACATTTCGACGTCGTTGCCGAGGAGGATTTTGAATCTTCTTCGGAACCCTAATGACACTTTGGCAAGCCATCCCAAAGCCTTTCCTTTAGTTTGTCTATCGACTCCACCCAAGGGACGTTCCCTTTCCACATTTCTTGATGAGTTCATCTGATGACTCCACCTTCCCAGAACACTTCATTTCTCAAATCTTTTCACCCTGGGAGGTTCAAGCCTTCTAAGTCTTACAAAATAAAGCCTCCTCTCAAATCTCCCGTTGTTAAAACCCTATTCCATAGAACCCTTCCTCTTGCTCCAATGGCTCACCGTTGGGCAAAGGACCTCTAAAAACCTCTCCAGATGTCCAACATCCAAGGCTACCTTAATACCAAGCCAAAGAAAGTCAACAAGTGGTTGCCAAAGTTCCCAGGAAACAATGTGACTACTGCTGAGGACCATATTTATGTCATGGGTCGGGACATGGACAATGCAGGTATTGAGCATGAATATGTGGCCATGAAGTTATTTGCTTCATCATTGACTGAAGAAGCCCTTGATTGGTTTAGAGGACTCCCTGACAATCATCTCACATCCTACGAAGCTTTTGCCATCTTATTCAAGAATATATGGTCAACAAAGGCAGATGGAGGGACACTTGGGGCTCAGTTTAATCAGATAGAGAAAAAGGAGAATGAGATGATAAAGGAATTCAATACCAGGTTTCACAGGTTGTACAATCCACTTACAACATATTTTCATCGTACAACATCATCAATTCGTCTCCTTTACATGAATGCTTTTGAAGGGAAGTTTTGATTCATCTCAAAGACAAAAATCCCACATCACTGGCACAAGCCAAGGAGTACATTGTCAATATTGAAGAAAATCTCCTTGATTCAAGGGTAGAACCTTTTCACTACCCTTATGCCAAAGCAAAAGCAAAGACTAAGGTTTCCAACAATAGTGCTCCTAATCTGATTGCCCTTTTATCTCAGAAGATAGACCAGATGAATACTTAGTTTATCCAAGTTCAGAATTAGCTTATGAGTCGTATGAGTACAATGGAAAGAAATCAATCTGCTCCCATACTTCAATTTTCCAAACAACAGAGAGATGCCATAGGTTGGAAACCAAGGCCTCAACAGGAGGCAAAGGCCCCAAATACTTTGAGACTAGTTGGGCCAATTAATATAGAAGCTTGGTGCCTCTCGTGCCAAGAACCCCACAAAGACGATGAATGCCCTCGACGAGACGAATATTCTCCCGACGATATGAATTTCATTGATATGATTTGTACTTTCCAAGAGGAACAAGTTACCCAAGACTAGATCCATGAAGCCAGAAGAAGAGAAGAAAGAGAGGGGAGACTCCAGGGCTTGAATCAATTAACATATTATTAGAAGAAGGAATTAAGGAGGGAATATGTGACCTATAGTAGAAAAAATAAAGCTTTACCCCCTCCGTCGCAGCCTGATACTCCTCTTCCATTAGGGAATATGTTTGTGAGCATGATGATGACATGATTATAGATTTATTCGGGGACACTTGACCACTTTCATCCTCAATTTTGGAGGAATACCAGGACGTGGCCACCTTAGAGCGATCATAGGCTCATTCTTCAAAGTAGAAGTATTTTGATGAAGATTCGTAGGTGAAGAGGCAGTGTTTTCTACACCTGAGCTTTCCCCTTACCTCTTACCCTCTTCTCCAAGAGACCATGTGGTGTTCTTTCGATCTCTCATTTCCTCTTAGTCCTCGACAAACAACGAGTCTTTGTGTGCTGATGAAGATGAGCCTCAGTGTACATATAGGAGCCCCCTTTAGAGATGGATTCAAGATTGTCGCTATCACTTCAGGCAGTATTTCTTGCATGATCAGAGTGGTGGATATTCTCCATAAAAATGAAAGATCTTTAAAAAGAAAATAAATAAAAAATGTCCCACTTGATTGGGGAATGTATTGTGGTGTCCTTTAATTTCCAATGCATATGGTACTCAATGTGTTCTAACTTTATTTGGCATTGCGGTGCACTTTTTATTTCCATTGCACAAAACACTCAATGTTAAGACCATAATAAAATGAAAGGTAAACAAAGGGCTTGAAAAAATGTTGCATTGCAAACGAAGGCATGGAACGCACCCTCCATAAAGGCACCCTTAAATGAGACAATATCAACCCTTGATATGTCAAGAACCCCATTCCTAAGATTTATGTCCCCAATCCACCTCATACTCATTACATGGTGTAGATAGGGTCTTATTGGGAAACATTCCTTGACTTAGGGATTGGCTTATCCAATAGGGCACCGTGACACCTCGTTGATATCTAAATTTGGCAATGTTTATAAGGTGTTTGAGCATTTGTTTAATTTGAAAAGGGGGGACTTAATGCACTTGTTTGAGTGGTTCTTTTATTAAATGTGGCTTACTTGGCATGATTCATATGACTTGTGGACCCTTGGAGGGTGTATTTGATTGTCTTAGCATAACCTTTCCGGGTGAAAGTCATTCATGAAGGGACTAGGCCACTTGGATTTTCATAGGGGTTTGAAAGTCCACTAGACGAATGTTGTGTCCCACACATTGGAGGCCTAAGATGATGAACATTGCACCTTGGATGATGTCTCTAACACATGAATGAGGCTCAATAACATGAAGAGAAAGGGACATCTCCTGCTATGCCCAAACGTTCCTCTTAGGTAGCATGACGTCACACTTTTGAGGGGGCATTTGGCACATTTGGTGCAATTGGTTGTGTTGTGGGCTTGAGGCCCCATATTATAGCTTGATTTTGGGATGATGTGGCACCTTCCTAGTTTGAAATCCTAGCTTTTGGAGGCCTACTTCCACATGTGCCACCTTGGAGAGGAACTTTATGGGCTTACATGCCATCATTTTGTTATTTTTCGTCATTTTGTAGACTATGTGGGCAAAAAGAGAAAAATGATTTTCTAATTAAACATTGTAACTTTGGCTTTAGGCTAAAATTATGGATTTAACTATAATGTGGACAAATTATGACTTGGGTTATCCTCTATAAATAGAGACAAGTTATTTGTCACATGGATATAACTTATCACTTGATAATATTAATCTTGGGATTGCAATTTTGGTCCTCTTGGGGAATTTCGGCCCCTCTTTTTCTTGTCATAATGGATGCAATTATTTTCTATTGGAGCAATAAAGGCTAGCGATTTTCTTGGTGGTTTTCTTTGGCAAATCGTTGGATAATTCTTGGTAGTAAGGTTTTTTTTTGCATATGCTATCTCTTGGATTTGGTGAGTAATTTTTGCAATTTATTATCATCTTGCTTATTTAAATTCGAGAATAATATCTTAAAATCCTAGGAGTAAAAAGGCTTACACCCTCCACCAAAAAATATTTTTCTTTGCTATTGAAAGGCTAAAAGGCTTTCCATAAGGAGTTAGAATTTTCTATTTTGATTTTAGTGGTTAGAATTTGCTGTAGTTCGCTACAACCATAGGGTTGTCATAATTATTTGCTGATAACACTCTTTTACGATCCTCTTTTGACATCAAAATCTTGGTTTAAGCATAGGAAAATTGTTTACTTAATTGCAAGCTTTCTTGTCCATATCATATGCCGATTTTGATGGTTTATTTTCCAGTTGTTATAATTCTATTGGTGCTGATATATCATTGCTATATGATGCAATTTTAGGAGAGCGAGGCTTCTTTCTGATTTCCTTTTATCTTGGGGTTTATTTCATCATATATTGTCTTGGTTTGGGTTGTCTAACATTTGTTTTTGACAACCTTTTCCTTTACCTATACTCATCCTCTATCAAGCCTCAAGATCCTTTAAATGTGATCTATAGGGGTGGTTCTCTCGGCTCTTTCCCTTTTCCCTTACAACCCACCTAGGGTCACTCGAGAAGCCTCCCTTGTGTTGGACTTGCCCATCACTAAAATGAGGGGGATATATATTGAGGTAACAGTAATAGGTGTTTCCAGTTGTGTCACACACTTGTTACTTGGGTTGAGCTTTGCTCAAACTAAAAACTATATGATAACACGACCAATACACTGGAATGCTGCAAAGAACTAATTTGATCAAAAATAATCATTTCCCTCTAGATGACCATTGATATGCGTCGCTCACAAAGTGACCCTTGCTTCTAATCATTTCCCTCTAGATGACCATTGATATGCCTTGCCCACAAAGTGACCCTCACTTGAATTTTCTTTATGAGACATAACTTGTCTTAGTGATGATAAGAATTGAGTTTAATCTCAAAACTAGAGTATTTGAGCCCAACTTCGATGTTTTTTCATGCATAGGGGAGAATAACGTCTAGATGCTCCAAGACCTCCACCTGTAGGTCACAAACTAGCATACTTGATTTAACAAGATTGATTTGCATTCTCTTTGCAACACAAAAAGAGTCCATAATTGATTTTAGGGCATGAAATTCCTGAAGTGTTCATGTACCATAAATAATCACATCATCAATGAAAAGGATATGAGTAAGATTTCCAGAGGAGGTGATTTTTAGGATTTTTAGAAGGCCGCTCCTCCAAGCCGTTTTGAAAAGCATGTTGATCCCCTCAACAATAATGAGAAAAAGAAAGGGTGACAATGGGCACCCCTGACGTAAGCCTCTTGAGGATCGATAAAAAAGTTGATGGAGAACCATTTATAAGAATAGAGGAGCTAGACTCTAATCACTCAATAATCCAATTGATCGATTTTAAATTCATCCCTAGTTGGATCAACACAAGCCTGACGAAAATCCAACTTACCTTATCATAAGTCTTAGAGAGATCAACCCTCATGACTATGGAGGAGAGATTTTGGGCTTTTGATAGAATTTAAAGTCCCTCCTAAGTAAGCACAACCACATCATGGATTTTCCATTTGTAGATAAATCCATTTGCTCCTTAGAGATTATTTTGCTAAGAATAGTCTCAAGGCAGTTTGTGATAATCTTAGCTATTAGTTTATAAATCAGATTACAACAGGTTATGGGTCTAAAATCCTCAAAGGTAACAATATCTTTCATCTTAGGGATTAAGGTTAGAAAAGTCGAGTTTAAAGAAGCCCACATTTTGTTGGAATTTTAGGATTCTTGAGCCACTTTTAAGAGGTTGATTTTCAGCAAGTCATAGAAATCTATGTAAAAGTCAAATGTCAATCCATCGAGCCGAGGGCATTTACACTTTTGAAAGGAATTCAAAGTGGAAAGGATTTCCCCTTTAGAAATCTTAGCAAGTAGCATTTTGTTCATCTTCTTCATGATGGACTTTGGAAAAAACTTTAGGACATTTAAAATTTCATGAATAAGGTACTTGTCTGGTTCTTTAAAGAGGTTGGGAAAGAAACCTTTTCCTACTCAACATTTTCCTTTTTAAAGGAAGAAACTATCCTTCTATCCTGATCCTTAATATCCCGGATACTGTTGGCTAACTTACGAAAGATAGCAATTTTGTGAAAGAATATGGTGTTATTATTGCTCCCCTTTAACCATGTTGCTTTGCTCTTCAAGCACCATTTGATTTATTTTTTAGCCAATACGTGTTGCCTCTTTTTCATTAACTAACAAAGGGTTAATTCATCTTCGTTTGTCAGAGAGCCTATATGCCTTGCATGGAAAAAAAGAGAGCCTATCTGCCTATTTATCAGTAACAACCCTATCTTTGCTTCCACCTCTTGGTGATGAGCATGAGCTTTTTGAATAAATTTTTTTATTTAGGTAGAGGTGGAATGTTTTTATTTTTTCTAGGTTGTCCACAAATGGTTGCATGCAAGATTGTTCATCATCTTCGGTCAACGAAATCCACGATGAAAAAACTAGACTTTTGTAGTACTTCGATTTTGTTGGTTGGTTGCTATCTCCCTTGTTGTCCCTTTGCTCCTATCCTCGGCCCCCTTCTCTCCCCACTTAGATGAATGTCCTTATCTACCCAAATAATGAGAGCTCTTTCTCTTACTCTGTGTGATACAAGCACATGAGCAAAGACTCCTTTGCTCCGATGTACTTTCTGTGTTTCTCATCCTCTCACATATGCTATTTTTTCTAACCTTGAGTTTACCCTAAGTACAAAACCCTAGATATTCTAAAGTGATTGATTAAGATCTAATCTCACACTCACTGGGCTTAATTTAATTACTAATGCCAAATACTTAGGCATTTAATTAAATTAAAGTCACTTTATTACAAAAGTATATTCACTTTATTAATCACTTAATAAAGTGAATCTCCTAAGCTTTTGAGAGTGATGCAGGAGCATCTCGCCACGTCAGCATCCAGGTAGCTAGTCACGCCAGCGAATTCAAATCACGTGCTAAAGAGAGGCGCAACCTCATTTAAAATTTGAATGAATGTAATTGAATGTTTTAGGCTGGTGAGCCATGGAAGCCGTGCCTTTGTGCAGGTTGTAGATAAGATAGGCATTTAATGTGTGATCGGCTGAGATCTAGATCCAGAAGCTAGACTAGACAGCCATTGAATGTAATTTATTAGGGTAGGTAAATCCTGGAGGGAAGCGCTCGATGAGCCCCCAAGTAAAAGAGATTTGGAGATCTCATTTTGAGTTAGACGAGTTAGAGAATAGTACTAGGAGAGAAGAGCCAGAGAGAGCTCAGGAACACATTGTAATTACAGGCATCTGCCATTTGTTAATAAAAACAGAGCAATTTTTCCTGCATATTCTGTGTGTGTTCCCTGTGTATGTTGTGAATGTATGATTGTTGATGCATTCTGTAGGAGTGTTCTTGATTTCATGTTGAGGGTCTTTGAGGTTTCATGTCAAGAGGGCATGACAGAGTGTTGCAGACTCTGAATACCAGTGCACAGAGGATGCACTTCTGAACTCTGAGGAGTCAGAAAAAAACGTGCTGAGGCACAGAACTGAAGTCAACAACTCAGAGGAAAAAGACCTCAAGGTTGCTGAACACCTTGGAGGCAAGGCTGTGTAGTTGAAACACAGTTGCAGACAAGACTTTGTTGTAAGTTTTGTAGAGCTCTGCCAGGTGGGCATTGAGCGTGAGCACGAGGTGCTGGAGGAGAACTCTGCTGAGAGTTGAAGGATAAGCATAATCAGTGAGGATTCTGAGAGCTCTTCCAGGAGGGCATCGAGCAGGTGCAAGGGGTGCACAGAGGGAACCCAGAACTACTGAACGTTTTGTGGAGGAGAGACTCCGCCAGGAGGGCATCGAGGAAGTGTGCAGACAAGCACATAAGTGAAGAGAACTCTTTGAGTTCTGGTTTTAAGGAAGAGTCCACTGAAGGATCTTCACTGGGTGGCTGAATACCCAACGAGACTCAGCAAGGGGTTGCTAGAGTTGAAGAATAGGTGGAAAGGAATTTCATTCTCCATCTGTGAGAGGAGGAAAGAAGACAAAATCCCGTAAGGGGTCTGAGTGTTTGAAGAAGCTCAGGAGGAACAGCGTTTTCACGCGCATTTGGCGAAACTCAAGGTGAAGGAGTTCCCAGAGAGAGGGAAGAAGCAAAGGTCGAGGCCTTTGAAAGACTGGAATTCTCCCAAGGCAGGAAGAAAGCGCAAGAAGCTCAGGAGGAGAAGCGTCAGCGTCAGAACAGATCTGGACCGTTAGTCTTAAGCATCCAGGAGAAGCTCAGGAGGAGCCTACAAGAGGAGGAGACCGACAGCCGTCGGATCTCATACAGAAATCCCGACAGCCATTGGATTGGAAGGAGTTGCACACAGTTTAGCCTCAAGAGGAGGAGCGCACGAGGAGAACAGGTCTGAACCGTTAGATTTGGGACAGATACCCGACAACCGTCAGATCTGCTGGAGCTGCATAAGAAGTAGCCATCGAGATAAGAGCCATCGGGAAATCAGAGTTCTCGATGTCATGAGAACTGGGACTTCGAAAGTCTCGAAATCTCGATAGTAAATCTGAGCCGTTCATCCGAAGAGGGACACGCGTCACGCGATCGTCTGTTCCAGAGATCTAAGGCACCAGGCATCGGGACTCTGCAGGTCTCGTAACCGCGATAAGATCTGAACCGTCCATTCTTGAGGCCGCGTGGTTGCGAATCAGTGCCATCGGGGAAGAGAACCAACAGGAGGTCGCCCATCAGGAAATCGAAAATCGAAGTTTCACGAGTCCTGGAGACAAGGCACTCAGGACACTTGAAGTCGCGAACCCCGAGGAGGGATCTGAGCCGTCCATCATCGGAGGACAGGTGTCGGAGATCCAGAGCGAGTCGACATATCGCAAATCGGCATATCGGAGTTCTCAAGGTCGAGGGAACCAGGGCATCGAAAGTTCTGAAATCCCGACGAGATCAGGATCATCCGTTGGAGGGGTGCGTGGTAATCATCTAGCGCCATCGGAGTTGAAGCCATCGGGATATCGAGAATCCTGGGAACAAGAGTTTTGTGCATTGCAGAATCGTGATCCGTGATTTCCCGATAGGATCAGAGCTGTCCAACAGCAGAGGCACGTGGCAAGAGATCCCGAAGAGTCGTGAATTGAAGAATCGGGGTTTCCGGAGACAAGAGACTCGGGCATGTTGGAATCGCGATCCGTGATTTCCCGACAGGATCAGAACCGTCCATCTGCAGGGACACGTGTTAGGAGATCCCGAGGAGTTGGGGATCGGGAGATCAGAGTTTTCGAAGGAAGAGAACTTGTGCAACAGGAGATCGTGAAACGCAAAACCCCGATCAGTGGGGGCCAGCTGTCATCACAGCAGAGAAGGAGGACAACGACGTAGTGGAAGCCAGCTGTCAAAGCGATGGAGGATCAGGATTCGAGGGATCGGGAATCCCGTAGGTGTATGCATTTAGGCATCACAAACCCTAAAACCCCGACGAGGGGTAAGGTATTGGTCTCGGAGTGATGGTCACATCGGCCAGGGGTTAAGCCAGGAGGGCTAGCGTGGTCAAAGGCGCATCGCGATTCAAGAAATTGGGAGTCACGGAGACACGAGTATTTCGACGTAGAAAACGCCGAAACTCCGATGGAGGATTGGACTGCGGTCACACAGTGACAGGTCATCGCAAATCGGATGATCTAGCCAGGAGGGCTAGCGCCTAGGAGCCGAGAGTTCATCGCAAATCGGGGATTGGAGAGGTGAGAAGTTCTCGACAGCGAGAACCGCGAAACCCCGAAACCTGATACAGAGTCTAGAAAGGTCTCGGTCCGGTGTAGAGGCCGTGAGGAAGTGAGAAAGGACTTCTGGATTGGGATTTTTCACAGGGATTCCTGAGGGAATCTAAAGAGCCGCTTCGGCTCAGCACAAGGGTTTTAGAATCGATCCTGTGAGCAGGAGGTCAGGTGGAGATACCTTGCAGGGTGATAGGTCATACCTCGTACTACGTCAAGAGGTATCAGAGCGGGATTCTGTTTGTATATTGCAGACAGAGGAAAGCAGAAGGAAGACAGAGCACTGGAGGACTCTGTAAGGACTTGTTTGCAGGTAGGCAGCAGTCCATAGACAGTCAGGGAGACTGCAGGAGGATGAAGCTGGAGCACTCAAGGATGCAGAGTGACAGTAGCAGGTTTGCTAGGAGAGCAGATAGAGACAACACCATGGTTACTGAAGACCATAGGCATGCTGGGAGGAAGAAGAGCAAGGCAAAAAAACTTGCAGAACTGGATAGAGAATTTGATAAAGACCTCTATGAATTAAAGGCAGACATAGAGGAGTTCAAACTGCGGATGTGGCAGGATAGGAGAAGAAGACGAATGCGTGAATTGCCCATGGAGAAGGCAAAAGAGAAATGGCCAGTCAAGCAGTTGATGGTCAGAGGGCAGCATAGGCTGTTGAGAAAATGGTTGAGGTATGTTGAAAACCTCAAGGCCACAGAAGAGAAGATGATTTGTCACTATTGGCCAGAGACTGGAAAAGGTCTCGATGATTGGGATGATGAAGAAGATGAAATGAGATCGACTGATGATCTCGAAGACTACCATGAAGGCAGAGAAGAGGAAATTCTGGTTTGCCAAGAGGGCAACGAGTTGAGATCAGCTGATGATCTCAAGGACAGTCAGGAGGACATCTAAGGGATTTCACATTGTCAGCTGGGCAATGATGAAAGGAGATCGCTGAGGGATCTCGAAGATTGCCAGGAGGGCAGCGAAAAAATCGAAGACTGCCAGGAGGGCAGAGATGAACATTTGAGACCATTTGAAGGTCTCACAAAGAGTTCAATTCAGCAAGGAGTGCTGATGAAGGTGGGATCGGTTGATCTCATAGTCTGCCGGGAGGGCAGCGGAAGCATCCCATATTGCCAGATGGGCAGGGATGAGTAGATGAATTTGGATCAGCCAGAGGAGTTGACAGAGCAGATGAGACTGTCTGATAGTCTCATAAATTCAGAGATGGACTTGGATCAACAGATGCAGCTGATAGCGATGAAAGATCAGAATGATATTCTGATGATTGGGGGAATTGGAATATTCCTACCATCTGCCCAGGAGGAGGCAGAAAATTCTGTTGCAGATGATACAACAACAACAGGGGAACAGTCAGCTATGACTGTCAGAAAAGAAGAAAAATGGGAGCAGACTTTGGAAGCTGCCCAAGAGGACAAAGAAGAGAGTGAGCATTCCAAGGAATGGCTCAACGCATTCAGCATTGAAGCTGAAGAGACTGCAATAGGGGAATTTGCAGCAGAAGCAGAAGAAGAGGATGACGAGCATTCTGAGGAATGGCTCAGCATTTTCAGCCATGAAGCTGAAAACAATGCAACAGAGGAGGTTGCAGAAGCAGAAGAGGAAGAGGCAGACAACATTTTCTTTGCTGATCTGTGGGATCAATTTGAAGCCCTGGAGGAAAGGATAAAAGTGCAGGGAAGGCACATCCAACAGGTGAAGTTGGAAATAGATGAAGGAGGCATGGGAGATCATGGTGATCTTCTCATGTGCCAAAATTTTTTGCAGCTGAGGAGACTACATGAGCAGAACCATCCATGGGAGCAGCTGGATGCAGTGATCGAGGAAATTAGGAGGCTAATGGTAGAGTCAGCGGAAACTACCAGCGAGGAGAGGCTGAGCAGGAAGGAAGCAACAACAACAGCAATAACGCAGAAGTAGCAGCAACAGAATGGAGCAGATGGGAAGCTCCAAATATTCATTTGGGATCCAGGAGGATTTCCAACAGCTTAGAGGGGAAGCGCATGAGTAGGAGCTCATGATTTTGCAGCTAAGGAGTTTGATGCAGGAGCATCTCTCCACGTCAACAGCCAGCCAGCCAACCATGCCAGCGAATTCAAATCGCGCGCTAAAGAGAGGTGCAACCTCATTTAAAATTTGAATGAATGTAATTAAATGTTTTAGGCTGGTGAGACATGGAAGCCGTGCCTTTGCGCAGGCTATAGATAAGATAGGGATTTAATGTGTGATTGGCTGAGATCTAGATCCAGATGTTGGACTAGACAACCATTGAATGTAATTTATTAGGGTAGGTAAATCCTGGAGGGAAGCGCTCGATGAGCCCCCAGGTAAAAGAGATTTGGAGATCTCATTTTGAGTTAGACGAGTTAGAGAATAGTAGTAGGAGAGAAGAGCCAGAGAGAGCTCAGGAACACATTGTAATTACAGGCATTTGCCATTTGTTAATAAAAACAGAGCAGTTTTTCCTGCATATTCTGTGTGTGTTCCCTGTGTATGTTGTGAATGTATGATTGTTGATGCATTCTGCAGGAGTGTGCTTGATTTCAGGTTGAGGGTCTTTGAGGTTTCATGTCAGGAGGGCATGACAGAGTGTTGCAGACTCTAAATACCAGTGCACAGAGGATGCACTTCTGAACTCTGAGGAGTCAGACAAAGACATGCTGAGGCACAGAACTGAAGTCAACAGCTTAGAGGAAAAAGACCTTAAGGTTGCTGAACACCTTGGAGGCAAGGCTGTGTAGTTGAAACACAGTTGCAGACATGACTTTGTTGTAAGTTCTGTAGAGCTCTGCCGGGTGGGCATTGAGCATGAGCACGAGGTGCTGGAGGAGAATTCTGCTGAGAGTTGAAGGATAAGCAGAATCACTGAGGATTCTGAGAGCTCTGCCAGGAGGGCATTGAGCAGGTGCAAGGGGTGCACAGAGGGAACCCAGAACCACTGAACATTCTGTGGAGGAGAGACTCCGCCAGGAGGGCATCGAGGAAGTGTGTAGACAGGCACAGAAGTGAAGAGAACTCTTTGAGTTCTGGTTTTAAGGAAGAGTCCACTCAAGGATCTTCACTGGGTGGCTGAATACCCAACGAGACTCGGCAAGGGGTTGCTGGAGTTGAAGAATAGACGGAAAGGCATTTCATTCTCCATCTGTGAGAAGAGGAAAGAAGACAAAATCCCGTAAGGGGTCTGAGTGTTCGAAGAAGCTCAGGAGGAACAGCGTTTTCACGCGCATTTGGCGAAACTCAAGGTGAAGGAGTTCCCAGAGAGAGGGAAGAAGCAAAGGTCGAGGCCTTTGAAAGACTGGAATTCTCCCAAGGCAGGAAGAAAGCGCAAGAAGCTCAGGAGGAGCAGCGTCAGCATCGGAACAGATTTGGACCGTTAGTCTTAAGCGTCCAGGAGAAGCTCAGGAGGAGCCTACAAGAGGAGGAGACCGACAGCCGTCGGATCTCATACAGAAATCCCGACAGCCGTTGGATCGGAAGGAGTTGCACATAGTTTAGCCTCAGGAGGAGGAGCGCACGAGGAGAACAGGTCTGAACCGTTAGATCTGGGACAGATACCCGACAACCATCGGATCTGCTGGAGCTGCATAGGGAGTAGCCATCGGGATAAGAGCCATCGGGAAATCGGAGTTCTCGATGTCATGAGAACTGGGACTTCGAAAGTCTTGAAATCCCGAGAGTAAATCTGAGCCGTCCATCCGAAGAGGGACACGTGTCACGTGATTATCCGTTTCGGAGATCCGAGGCACTAGGCATCGGGACTCTGCAGGTCTCGTAACCGCGATAAGATATGAACCGTCCATTCTTGAGGACGCGTGGCAGCGAATCGGCACCATCGAGGAAGAGAACCGACAAGAGGTTTCCCATCGGCAAATCAAAAATCAGAGTTTTGTGAGTCCTGGAGACAAGGCACTCAAGACACTTGAAGTCGCGAACCCCGAGGAGGGATCTAAGCCGTCCATCATCGGAGGACAGGTGTCGGAGATCTAGAGCGAGTCGACATATCGCCAATCGACATATCGGAGTTCTCAAGGTTGAGGGAACCAGGGCATCGAAAGTTTCGAAATCCTGACGAGATCGGGATTGTCCGTTGGAGGGGTGCGTGGCAATCATCTAGCACCATCGGAGTTGAAGCCATTGGGATATCGGGAATCCCTGGAACAAGAGTTTTGTGCATTGCGGAATCGCGATCCGCGATTTCCCAATAGGATCAGAGCCGTCCAACAGAAGAGACACGTGGCAAGAGATCCCGAAGAGTCGTGAATCGGAGAATCGGGGTTTCCGAAGACAAGAGACTCGGGCATGTTGGAATCGCGATTTGCGATTTCCCAACAGGATCAGAACCGTCCATCTGCAGGGACACGTGTCAGGAGATCCCGAGGAGTCGAGGATCGGGAGATCGGAGTTTTCGAAGGAAGAGAACTCGTGCAACAGAAGATCGCGAAATGCGAAACCCCGATCAGTGGGGGCCAGCTGTCATCACAGCAGAGAAGGAGGACAACGACGTAGTGGAGGCCAGCTGTCAGAGCGACAGAGGATCGGGATTCGAGGGATCGAGAATCCCATAGGTGTATGCATTTAGGCATTACAAACCCTGAAACCCCGATGAGGGGTAAGGTATTGGTCTCGGAGTGATGGTCACATCGGTCAGGGGTTGAGCCAGGAGGGCTAGCATGGTCAAGGGCGCGTCGCGATTCGGGAAATCGTGAGTCACGGAGACACGAGTATTTCGACGTAGAAAACGTCGAAACTCTGATGGAGGATTGGACTGCGGTCACACAGTGACAGGTCATATGGACCATGCTCTAGCCAGGAGGGCTAGCGCCTAGGAGCCGAGAACTCATCGCAAATCGGGGATTGGAGAGGTGAGAATTTCTCGACAGCGAGAACCGCGAAACTCCGAAACCCGATATAGAGTCGGGAAAGGTCTCGGTCTGGTGCAGAGGCCGTGAGGAAGTGAGAAAGGACCCGTGGATTGGGATTTTTCACAGGGATTCCCGAGGGAATCTAAAGAGCCGCTTCGACTCAGCACAAGGGTTTTAGAATCGATCCTGTGAGCAGGAGGTTAGGTGGAGAGACCTTGCGGGGTGATAGGTCAGACCTCGTACTGCGTCAGAGAGGCATTCAAGATGACTCCCATGTGTTGACACAAACCCACGTGGAAGTGCCTGTCCAATGCCATTAAGACATTCAACACTCCCTCTTAGCGAGGAAGGTACTTCCACTACTTGGAGGTGGCTCTGTCTTGCATGTCAGCTCTAATACCGTGTTAAATTTTCTCTAACCTAGCACCCGACACTTAGCTCAAAATAAAATCCCTTTATTTAAAGAAATGCATAGCTAGTTTTTTAACGAAATTACAATAGAAGTATACAAATGACAACTAGACACTACACAATATATTTTTGGGTAAACGACCCCTGGTAAAACCCCGAAGGGAAAACCAATTTTGTGGGATTTATTATTATTAATTAGGGCTCCCTTCTTGGGATAATGGGCCACTTGAGGAATACAAAAACAACATAGGCTATTTTTTATAAAGCGATCTCCTAAAGTGATCAACCACTGAGATCTAAGTGGAAAAACCTAGATCTCCTAAAGTGATCAACGACGTGAGATATAATCTCACGTTCACTTTAGATCTAATGGCTAGGACTTACTTTAATTACTAATGGCAAATATTTAGGCATTTAATTAAATTAAACTCACTTTATTACAAAAGTACATTCACTTTATTGATTACTTAATAAAGTGAATCTCGTGAGTAAACTCAGTTTATTACAATTTATTAGAAAAGAACATTCACTTTATTCACTTGATGCAGATTCCACAAGTATAGTAGACAAATGCGAAGGAGAAGGTAATAAATAATCTACTATTTTTCTATTACAAATTTGTATGTTTCTATGTTGTTTTAATTGCAATGTATGTTAGAAAGTGGATGGGTGCTTTCAAATTATTAAATATCTTTGTGTGAGAGAAATGTGGGGCACTATAATAGAAACAGACAAAGAGGGTGAGTTATCTTTTGGTTCAAGACCTATGTATGTTTTCCTATGAAATCCTTTTTGTTTTAAATACAATGTTTTCCCTTCTTCCTTCCTTATTTATGGTTTGTTTTTTGGTATCTGCATAAGATATACCTACTTATGCATGAAATTACTTACAAGACTTTTTGTTTTTGATTAATATTTCTTGTTAGATTTGTCAGTTTATGTTTGATATTTAAAAAAAAAAAGGTAGCTATTTAATATATTTTGGTATGGTTTTTGTTGGGTTTAGGAGGTGGATGAATAAATGTAGGACTTAGTGTTGATGCAGATTCAACATGTGTATTTAATGAAAAAAAATGCTAAGGATGATGCATGTATGTTACATGTGCATCTCTATTTAAATTAGATGCATGTGATATTATTTCTCATTTATTTATTTATCGATTACAATGCAATGCAAGAAATGAAAGTGAAGGAGCATGGATGGAACTATCGAAATATTTTTTCTGTAAGAGAGACTCTAAAGGTAGAAATACAGGGTGAGTTTTTTTTGGTTTTATAATGAATTTCAATTTGTTTCAAATATAGTTGTTTTTCTCCCACCTTATGATTAATCTTATGAGAATATAAAAAATTCATAATTCTTAAATAAGGAGGGAGGAAAACCATCACATGAAACAAAGATAAATTCATAACAGAACCAAAAGAGATCTCATCCTCCACCACTACTTTTGCACTCTTTTATATTACCCACATTTCTTTTACACAACAATATTTTGTTGTTTTCTTTAATGTTTCTTCACTTTTCTTAGTTTGCATTGTAGTGCACCGATATACAAATAAAAAATAAATAATATGATATGTGTTTAATTCAAATAAATACACATGGAACCATACATACCTATTCCTTGGCCTTTATTTTTATCGAGTGCATTTATAGAATCTACACCAACTCTAGGATGCTTTCATTTTCTTAGTTACCTAAACCCAATAAAAAACTAAACAAAAAAATATTAAATAGATAGAAATTTTTTATATGAAATATTAAACAAAGATTCAAATATATTATGAGAAATTTTAATCAGAGACCAAAACCATTATTATTTTTTTTTTAAGTAAAAAGAGTTGGAACCTTTTATATTGGCATAGACAAAATACAGCACTGTTGGGGATGCCAGTTGTCCCGCCTTAGCAGGAAACCGAGGCAGCTGGACATCCCTGTCCACATGTCATCATAGTTGCAGAGCAGACAAAAAGTAGCAAAATTAACACTGCTATCTCCCGCCCATAGGAAACCAGGAGTAGCAGGCAGCAACATAATACTGATGTTTGCATCTAAAACTAAAACATAAAGAAAGCTGATTGTCCACAGGCATAGACTATTAAAACAAAACCACAAGCAAAGTTTGGGTCTGGACATCAGGTAACCTCGGAGCCCAGGTGAGTGTCGGCAGCCGCAGTGTGCCTCCATCGCGCTGGAAAGGCGTAAGCTCTGGCACATGTTGGACATTGTTTCTTCGGCGTAGCTCTTGAATGCGCGGCAAAGAACATATTAATCCTCTGCTCCAGCCGCTCGATGCGAAAGACCTGGTCTTCTAGGAGGTTTCGCACGTCAAAGATGAGACTGAGAAAATCCCCGGCGGCTGAGGGTGGCTGTGCTGGGCTGGTATCTGCAGTCGCTCCATGCACTTTATCTCCCGTGTCTGCTCTGATGGGTTCGGGAGGAGGTTGCTCCTACACGTAGCAAGGAGAATAAGGTTTTTCTTTGCCGCTGTCATCGTGGTTGCGCTTCCCACTTGCCGCTACTGGAGTGTTGTGCAAACCAAAGTGCGAGCGGGGGTTCCAGTTTTCTGGGACCGTGAACAAGGTGTGCGCAGGGGGGCTTTCCAGTCCTTCGTCCGGGATCACCTCCTCGACAATTGCCATTCCCCTCATCCTTCTTCTCCTGGCAGCCACTGCCATTGCTTTTTCAAAGGCCTCCTTCCACTTTCGTCGCGACTTCGCTGCATGCCAAGCCGCTCCTCGTCGTGGTGTCCCCCTGAGTCGTGGCATGGTGATGCAGAGTGATAATGCGACCAGGCGAAACAGCCAGGTCAGTCGGACGCGAGCAAACTTGTTGTTAAGCCAATGCTGTTGCGAGACAGAGGGTCCGGGGAGCTCTCTACAGCCTGGAGTTACACTGCTAACAATGAACCCGAGCGTTATGCCAATTACGATAAACACCGCCATCACTTCCTTCATTAATGTCTGAAACTCAGTGCGGGTACCTTCCCCTTGTGCGAGCAGGCTCCACATATGAATACGCCTGTGTAAATTCATGGCAAATTAATGGGCGTTTGATGTGAGCCGGTGAGCGCCATGCCATCGCGTCCCAGCTCGCCTCCACGTGGTCACCTAAGCCTCCCTATCACCCCATCCGGGAAGAGACCAAAACCATTATTAGTAATTAATAATTTTATGCAAAAGTAAGTATATTTTTTGTAAAGGCGAAAAATTGTAATCTTTAAATGGATAAACAAGGAGGAAAACTATTGTATTTAAAACACTGAAGATTTATAGCAGAATGTACATGAGTCTTGTAATAGAAGATAATTCATTCCTTGCTCCTTCTACAATATTATTCTTCATCCAATATTACTCCTCATCTCTCACACACAAAAGTATTCAATAAATTTATCAAAGCTCTTTCAATTTTTTTTTACCTGCATTGCCTTTAAATTTAAATAAATTCACATCATATAATTATAAAACAATAATGAGTTAAATTAAGATTGCATTGAACCATTTCAATATATAGCAACAAATGATTAAATTTCTCCATACATACCTCATTTTCATTTGCCCATTACACCTATATGGAATTTACATCAAACCTAGACATTAAATATGGCTTATTAGGGTTTGCGTTAATTTTTTAATCAATTGATCCTTAAAAAAGACATGATAGATAATATATGAGAAGATAAGTGGAAAAAACGTAATAACAAACCACAAATTAAGGAACACTCTGAACCATAGTAATAGAATAACAAAAATGCTCATAAATGCAATAAAAAATAAAAACCATAGTAATAGGATAACAAAAAGGAACACTAACAAAATAAACAAACGACAATATAAAAAACATAATATAAATAAAAAAGAAAACAAATAGAGAGGAACAATACAAACAACAATATAAAAAACATAACACAAATAGAGAGGAACCATAGGCACAAACTTTTTTTTTATCCCTATAAAATGTCCATGGCCATATAAAAATATTTTACATAAAAATAAAAATAATTTATTTTTGGGAGAAATATTAAATACGCATCAAATATCTTATGAGAAATATGAAACAAAGACCAAAATATCGTATGAGAAATTTTAAATAAATGCCAAAACTCTTCTGAAAAATCTTATGCAACAACACAAAACCTTTACATATTTCTCAAAGACCAAAATATCGTATGAGAAATTTTAAATAAATGCCAAAACTCTTTTGAAAAATCTTATGCAACAACACAAAACCTTTAAATATGTAAAGATATAGCATAACCATTCTCTTTGAAATGAGATTTGTATTTCATAGCATATCATAGATTTTGGACTAAAAGAAAACTCACATGTACCTTTGTTTCCGACTTTGCACTATACTACAATTTCTCATAGAAATATTTAAATAGTTTCCTTAGTGATTTCCCATGTTTCTTTACATGCATTGCATTGCACTTGATAATTGACAAATATTGTATGATGTCTTTAATTTAAACAAGCACATATGAAACCAAACATATCGTCTTCACCTATTGCATCTATGGAATATACATCCACCCTCCATCCACAATATGGGTTTTTATGACTTTTTATAGTTTTTCCATCCATTGAACCCAAAAATAAATAAATCATAAAATAGTAAATAAAGACGATAAAATATTATGAACAATCTTAATAAAACATCAATAATTATATGGGAAATATTAAATAGATATAAAATATAATATGAAAAATCTTAAACAGAGTCTAAATATCTAATATAGAGATAAGTACATCCTAGGCAAATAAAAAAATGGAAAACCATAAATACCTAAGAAATGAGGACAACCATTCTATTTGAAACGTGTAGGATTTCATGGTAAAACATACATGGGTTTTGCACCAAAAAACAACGCGTTTAGTACACTCGCCCATGTCTCTCTCACACATAAATCTCTATTCTTTTAATGGTTTCAAGTCTTGTTTTCAGCATAACCTTTGTTCTAGACTGATTTGTTGACACCATTCTCTATGTTATCAACACACAAGAGGTTAAAAATGCTATGGAAAAGAATTCTTTAGCTGCAAGTTAATTCTTCTTTTGCCAATAGACTGAACATAGAGGCAAGTTGATTTAAGTTTTGGGCCAGTGGAATTTTAGGTTGGTCGTGTTCTTCCCTTCACAACTTGAATTCTCCACCAAGTAAATTGATGCTATATCTTGACAAAAGTAGGTTCCATTGCACAAACATATGTTAAAGAATGTTGGGAAGCAATAGGTAATTCAATGAAAATATCAACCTTTCCTTTTGGGCATATTTTCCAAGGTTTTGTTAAACACATAACTTAATTGACATGGATTGAAGTAAGGGTTTTCCTACTCATTAACTTAGTTGAAGCATCTTTCACATAGATTTCTAATTCTAGTATTTAGATATTCTACATTCAAATAAAGCCATTACTTCAAATGCTACAACTCAGAGACCAATCCTTTATGTGTGGTGAGATTATCTAAATATGGTGTTTAAGGAAAAATATGGCTACTACAAGATTTAGCTAGACGTTGGCATGCCCACTTTTCAATTAATTGTATGTTACTATACTCTATATTTATTTAACTTTGTGAGTGTTTCAAGAGTGTTAATCCTCACGATTTGATTTAATTGTTGAACAACTTTGTAAGATGCCAAAGTAGAGATTTCCATCTTCCCAAAAAACTTTCAATTTGCTAGATTTACTTGCTTTGAAGTATTTTTGAACTAGCTCTTCTTTAGTATGTAAGGTTCCATTCTTCTTTGGTGGGATTTTACCATTAATTAGTAGTCTCTATATAACGTTAATTGCTAAGTAGGGGCATATAACATTTGTACCAAACCCTACTAAGCATGCAAAAATAATGCCCTTCGCTTGGCTCCCCAAATTCCACATTCAAGCCAACTTAAGTTAAATCCAATCTTGAGATAGGGTGGTGATGCACAAAACTAATAACTAATAGAGAGTTGTCGGGGAGCCAAGGATTTATGTGTATTTGTTTGGAATAATTGGTTAAGGATTTTATACTTTGATCCTGCCATGAATCTCTTGCTTAACATAAAATCTTTAACATATAGGTTGCAAAGAAGACACATAAAATCTTTAACATATAGAATCATAAAAATCATTTATAGTCATTGTCCAACGTTCCTTCAGTGAATCAATTTGAGGTAGATCAACATCATTCTCGAACAAGTCACAACAACCTCATTTCATCTCATTTCTCCTATTTCTTTCCAAACATTAGCCATTTTATCACCAATGAGTCATCATAGAAGTTGCCCCTCCACCTTCTACCTCGATTAGAACATCTCCCCATCAATTGGAATACCAAGCAATTCGACTAGGAAAAACATAAATCAACCTAGGTATAGGAATCAACGAAGTGAGCAAGGCATACAACTTCCAAGGAAAAGAGATAACGACCAACAAAGAATAATTTGCCTAACAATTTGATCAGAGGGACGAGTTGCAATCTTTCTCTATTTCCTTTACCCATGTTGAGTTTGCAATGTTTTTGAAGATGGGTGAAATCATGAAGATGGGTTACACTTTTGCTTGTTTTATGAGAAAAAAAACTGTATTTTCACAAGTTATTCAACTTTCGACATACAAAAGTATTTTTTTTTTTATTTAGAATTTCACTTTACAGTAAAAACAAAACTTGTGAAGAATTGTGTTAGCTTTCCAATGACTATTTTTCAATTTTTTTTAATCACGATTTGATATGTCAATTTGACAATTGTTTAACAGTATGTTCCTTAAACATGAAATGAATGATAATGAGTTACTTATTTCTACAACAATGTATCTATTATTAAACTTATATTTTTAAGAAACAAAATATACTGCAACAATCTACAGAGACTCTATTTTATTATGACTATTATTTTGAATTTAACGGATGAATATTA
>JZKD02S1245022.1:46506-91631 GCA_000966675.3 Picea glauca
CTCGCCCCACCATTAAAGGTAGAAAGGTCGGGGGGGTTCGTCAGACTGTTGATCTGGGAGATGGGGATGCCTCCGATGGGGATGTGCACGGAAGTTAGGCGCCCCACGACAAAACATCATATATTTCATGCTTTGTAACCCCAAATTCCACGAGAACCGTCGATCTTACATCAATGTTGGATCTTCACCTTCCATCGAGTCAGCTTGTTCCTCTGCGTGTATTTCGAGTCTGACATGGCCTGCTAACTTTTGTGGAAGCTTACTGAGCTTTCACTAGATTTATCGGACCTAGATATCTCCTTAATAGAAAAAAACTTGGTGGACCTGCATATCTCCATTAGTGGCAAAATGATGACACGCATTCAAAACTCAAACCAGACATGTGATCGTCTTTCAAGAAAGCAAAAAGATGGTGCAAAATAAGCAAAGACAAGCAGGGGCCTTGAAGCTGAATGATTAAGCAATGGGGAATGAGTTAAGAAAGCGACCACAAAACTCATAATGGATGGGGATTTATAGGGCAAAGGAGGGAAAAGGGCAGGGATGTAGACCTAGGCTATAAGAATCACAATATATCAAGGTTGGCTCCAAATCTAGATCAAATAACGCTGCAAGAAACTTTCAAAGCCATAATGCTTCACGACTTGCAACATTGGCTGCTATATACTCTGCCTTTGTTGTATTGAGTGCCATTGACGTTTGTTTTCTGCTCAAACATGAGATCATACCTGAAGAAATCTCGTTTCCATAGACAAACTCAACATCTAATAGTCAAGAACTCTATTCTTCTCCACAAACTTGTCTTCTTAAGAGAACTCGGCCCCCATACAAGCAAACTCAACCATGAAGTGGTAAAACTCGGTCGTTGGAATGAGAAAATCAACAAAAAACGAGAAACCTCTGCCATTCAAATGATAAACTCTGTCACAATGAAAAAAACTGACTAATCTTCTCTCGACGTTTAACTAGGGTTGATGGTCTCACCACCGAAAGTATTCTTCCTCTACAAAAATTTTTGGTCCAAAGAGTCAAATGCCACAACAACTTTTCAAATTCATTTATAAGAAAATAACAATGCCTAATGAGAGAGCGTGTCTTCATTCCACTTTTAATTCCTCGTCCACCATTTTTTTTTAGACCTCTTAATCCTCTTAATAAAGTAAAGTGACTTTACAAACTCAAAATAATTTGAAACATATTTTTACTTAAGTATGCAATGTTTTTTTTTTAAATGATTGTTTTTTTGCCCTGAAGACATCGAATAAATAATTAATTTCTTTTCTCTTCCACTGACGTAATAGCCTAAGTGATTCTCGTAGGCTATAGTAAGTGGAAGAAAAAACAATTAATTAATTATTTGATGTTATCGAGACTAAAAAATATTACTTTTAAAAGTGACTTTGAGTAATTAATAAAAGTGTGTTTATAAACTTTTATAAAGTCATTTTACACTTACTAAAAGGGTAAAAGGGTGAAAATGATTGAACGAAGAAATAAAGAAGAATGAAGACGCATTTTCTCATTATGCATTGTTATTTTAAAAAAAAATGAATTTGAGGAGCTCTTGTGGTTTTTGGCTCTTGGGACGAAAAATCCTAGAGAGAAAGATTAGTTTCAGTGGTGAGACAATCTACCCTAGCTAATCGTGGAGAGAAGATCACTCAAATATTTTCACTGTGCTTTATTGAGACGAAGTTTATCATCTTGGTGGATGAGTTTTTCTCATTTGTGACCAAGTTTTTCATTTTCGCAGTGAAGTTTTACCATTTCGTGGCTGAGTTTACTTGTACGAGGGTCGAGTTCTCTTGAGAAGGTCGAGTTATCTATGTGCAAGCTGTATTTCGTAGATTATAAGTCGTGTTTGTGAAGGAGGGTTGAGTTATTGACTGTTAGAGGCCGAGTTTGTCTAAGGGACTGAGATTTCTACGTATTGGTCAACGATACCTTGTTGTTAAATCGATTCTCTTGTCATTGGGCCAGAGTCTCTTCTTGTTCGTCGAGTTTCTTGTGTGGGCAATTTGTCTCACTTGTGGTTTTTGTCATTTTGTTATTGAGGCGAGTTTGTTGTTGTCAGTAGGGTCGGATATAAGCGACCATCAACTAAAGACCCATTTATTAATTCCTGAGTTGCTAGACATGCTTTTGTTGGGTCGATTCTTTGATTTATAGACTTGTAATTATTAAAGAAAAACTTTCTGCATACAAATTGTCGTCTACATACATATTTATCACTGTATTTGCATAGACAACCTACATAAATAATACATCAGAGTCCACATTAATTGCTATTGTATTAAATGTTTAAATTTTTAAATGTATTTGGCTGTTTTAAATATTCAATGCACTAAATACCCTTGAGTTTCGATATCGGTGTTTGTTATCCATCAAAGTTTCTTTAGGATGGACTTCCAGCGAGCCGCCAAAGATTGAACATTAATGTTCAAAATTCAAAGTTCAGAAGTTCAGTCGGTCAATAAAGACCAACTTTTTCACGTTTCCATAAAAAATTGTAATAAGAGATGTTGCATGATGAACTTGTAAAAGGTCTTAGCCACCTTAGTCCTAAGCATGAGTTGCACTCTGAAGTGTTGTTTTACCTATTTATTATATTTTGTCGTTTAGACAATTTATAATTTATGAGTTTTTTCATTCAATCCCTCCAGAGCTAGAGTATATGCCCATGGTTAGGCCTTAACATGGATCTAAGCCTAGTGTCTAATGTATATTACCATGTTAAACATGCTCCTAGAGTTTTATGGAAATGTGCTAAGTTCCCCTTAGTTTTTTTTTTTTAATTTTTCAGTTAATTAAAAATTTGTCGTAATTCGGAAATTTTTAATTAAAAAATAAAAATGTATTAGAAAAGTGGTACTAGGGACCTGATATGCCTTGAGGGTGTTCATTTTTGGACCTAAAGCACCCATATTACCTAATTACCCACTTAATTGAGCAAAAATAATGATTTAAATCACTTAAAAATCAAATTTGCCCAAAAAAGTCAAAATAAATCAAAGAAAATCAGAAAAAACAAAAATCAAGGAAACATGTGGAAACATGTTGGAGACCAAATAAAACTTCAAAAGGAAAGGTGGAAGCAAGGGATCAATTCTTATTGGTCAAAGGCTTTGATGGGGGCATGTGTAATGGATTAGAGCATGTGCTCAAAAGGGAGGTGTGCACATCTCCCTTGAGGTGGTGCATTTTCCAAAGAAGATCTACCTCCTATCTATGACTCACCTCTGTCCTTCACCAAGTCGCAGCTCCATGCTACTTTTCATGTGGGGAGAGCTACAACTCATCCCACCCACTCTTCCACTTGCCCCAAATAAGCAAACTCGCCCCTCACACTTGGCATGCGCACCCCTCTTGGGATCTTCACCCAAATTTGTATAAAGAAAGGGCGACCTCCCTTTTTTATAGTTAGTTGGAGTTTGGGAGTGCATACTTGCTATTGTAACAATGATCTATCTTTCATACTTGGAATAAAAAAGCTTTGGAGGCTATCTTGGTGTGGATCTATGTGTGATTGCTCATTGTCAAGTGCATTTTTATGAGGTGATATTATTCCATTTATTTGCTTATTGTAATTTGTTGAATTTGGCCTTTGTAAGGAGTATTATTACTTACAAGGGATAAGATTGTAAATCTGGTTTGATTTCCTTTTTCTAATAATTATCTATGCTAGAAATCTAAATGTGCATTTTATGTTTGTTTAGCTAACATGCCATTAAGTTTATGTGTAGGTAACACCAATATCTAACAAGTTGCTTGCAAGTTTTGTGGACTTTAGGGATCTCATTTGGAGGATTGAATAAACTTGCTTGCTCTTACTTTCTCTCCAAAACAAGAAGGACAATAACCCCTCTTTCCATGCTAAGAAAACTCCATTTTTGCCCAAGTGTTCCAAGGGTTTAAGGAAACTTTTTTTCTCAACTCTCTCTCAAAATTAAAAGCTAAAATTTCTGTTGTTTATTCTGATTTGCAAAGAAATGTTTCAATTCATAGAAGCAATACAAATTACCTTTCTGTTGCAAGCTAAAAACAAGTAGTTTAGATCACCTTCTCTAAAGAAAAACTTATCTAGATCTAGCTTGTTGTTTATTATCTTTAAGCTCTCTTTCCTTGCTGAAATCTAAAGGCTAAAGATAGTTAGTTTCTCGAGAATTTAAATTTACATATTTGAGCAAAAGCTTACTGTTTTATATTTATGATTTATGACAACAAAGAAGAATAGTAAGAAAACAATTTTCTTAGTTAATTTAGATTAATAAATTTGCTAGTTTATCATAGGATTATACTTAGAAGTTTTTAGTTTTATATACTAATAAACCAAAACACTCTCAAAGTGTCTTTGGCCATATTTTTATCTTGTTTGTTCGCTGGTTTTGTGCAGGTTGGTGCAAGGACAAGAGGAAATTCTACCGAAAATCCAAAGACTTGAAGTTTCTAAGACCCCCAAAGTGGCCTTACTTTGTTGAAACCATTGTAAAATTGATTTTTTCAGTTTTATGATCCATTTATAAGGGTCCAATTTCATTTAAAAAGATCTCAAGACCTTCAAAGAGCATTTGTAATCATGGTAATAAAAGTAGTGAGCCAAATGAGGCCTCACTTTGCTCTTCCCTCGGGTGGTGTGTGTTGTGTTTCAAGATCTTTTGTCTTGGTTGGTTTTTTTTCTTTCCTTTGTTTTAAGCACTCCAACAAGTTCACATTTAACTCTAAAATTTAAAATCAAACTACAATCTAGTTAGATTTTCCCTTTTTGCAAATCAAGTAAACTTTAATTGCTAGTTAGCTTTATTTCTTGCAATTTTCAAAGTTGGAAAATAACCTCTCTCCTCAGCTCCTCCAAAAGAGGCTGGTCAGTGAAGACATTAGTAATTAGAAAACATTTCAATTTCAACATTTTATTTCTTGTTTAAAATAAACATTTCCCCTCAGCTCTCAGTGCGGTTCCCGACCCTTCTAGAGTGAGCTAGTATCGATCTGCTGGGAGTAAGTTCATACACGCTAAGATGGTAAGTGGCGATAGATTAATTAGGGAAATATTTAAAGTAGTTAGCTTAATGCACAAAAAAACGCTTTAAAGTGACCTGTGAAGTAAGACGGGCCCTCTCGGGATCTGTTTTCCAACCCGTTTTAGACATTCGACACTGAGTGAGTTTACTGGTGAGACCATTGAGTTTCGGTAAACTCTCCGCAAGCTTCTAAACAAAGAGCTAACCTCCAAGGAGGCCAAGCACTCTCATTAAGTCAACATCAATTTACCCTAATAAAATACATGAACTACATTGCTCACGATTATCTTTAAGGCACTGGTCTCATATTACACACTTTGGAAAGCCATATGCTTCATTTTCTTTTCAGTTATTTACTTGAAGCAAATTTGATTTTACTTGCATCTAACAACTGTGTCTAAGTATCCTTTATGCAAGTACATGCTTAACGTTTATATTGTGGCGAATAATTGATCTGTGTATTTACAATTTATGGTTGATTGTTGAAAGAATAAACTCCTAGATTTATTTCTTGTAATTAGTTTAGTTCAAGCCTTAATATATTTGTTAGGGACTACTCCCCTTGGCTTCGCTAGAAGTTAGCCTAGACGGAGGAGTTGAGGATTAGGTGACATCACCTTAACTCTCACTTTCCCCCAAGGACACACCGAGGGGATTGAATATTTCTTCCACGTCTCCTAGGTGTGTATAAGGTGACAACATTTTGGCGTCGTTGCTGGGGATAAATCTTTGTATTCTCGGAACACAACTTGTTGTTCCTTGTTGTTTTTGCTTAGTTTTTTATGCTTTAGTTTATCAGAAATAGACTCAACCATCTGGTGACTCCACTTAATTCCAATTTAACTAAGTATTCTACAAGGAGGAACTCAGAATCCCTACTTAACTTCATTCCTGAACCTGAAAAGGTTTATCAAATGAGGTTAGCCAAAGCCTCTTTTCGTAGAGTACTTAGTCATTTAGGAACCGAGTCCATTTATGATATCCACCTGTTCTTTGTTGATAAAAGTTTTTCTTCAGAAATGACTATATATGCCCCATGTGATTTTTGTGCAATAAATAATTATCCACATGCTATTCCGGAAAAGGAAATTGATAAACTTCCTAGTTTTCAAGGTAATAATGCCATTTCCACCAAAATGCATGTCAAATCATTCATGATATGTATAAATAAATGGTGTGTTGCACACAATTATGAAGATGCCAAAATGAAGTTATTTCTTCTTTCCTTAGAAGACGATGCTTCAGACTGGTATGAAGACATGCCAAATAATTCTTTCAAAACTTTGAAGGAGCTCATTGATGCCTTTACTGCAAAGTGGGGGGAAAAGAGAGATCATCGTCATATTTTGGCTGTGCTCAACACAATGAAGAAGAACGAAAATGAAACTATGGAAGAGTTCAATAAGAAGTTCAACGAGCTAGTTTCGAGCATGCATATAGACACCAAACCTCCTGAGAGTGCTATATTGATATACTACATTGAGGCTTTTGGTGGTGAGATGAGATATCAACTAAGAGATAAAGAACCCACCAACCTCAAAATAGCTCAAGAAACTGCTAACAAGATTGATAAAAGCATGCAAGCGTCAGGAAAGTCGAACCTTCCAGGATTCACAAGAGGTAGTTCTTCAAGACAGTTAGATTCTAAAGAGAAAGCAACAGTTCCAGATAATAAAGATCCATCCTATGACCCTTTAAAGTCCATAACATAGATGGTTAAAAGAATGGAGGCAACTCACGCTACCCAACTTAGTGCATTGCAGAATAGTTTGATAGCCATGGAGAGGTCCCAAAATCAAAATAACAGATTCCAACCGAGGCCTGGTAATGAAAGATGGAAAAAGAAAACTCCTCAACAAGAACAAAGGCCACCGAATCAGTTAGAGTCTAATAATGTGGTAAATGAGGACATACCACCTTTTTGCAGAGCATGTGAAGACTTTCATGAAGAGTCCACTTGTCCAATATTTTGTCAAATAAATGAGCAAGGCCTCCCTCCAACAAACAACTTTGTGGGGCAATCAAGGAGCTCTAACCACATAAATAATTTTGGAGAAACTCACCCTTTGTCAATGGATTATTGGCTTAAAATGAAAGAAAGGTGTGAGAAATAAAATGAAGTGGTTGGGGAATATGATAATGTTACAAAGTTGTATGGACACATGCCCACAAATGAGGAGATCCTAGAGATGGCCAGACATAAGGGAATAGTCTACCAGAGAAAAGGGAGAGATGGTGCAAGCAAGTCTCAAGAAAACTTTCCCAAGGTAACTAATCCTTCTCCAACTGCTGATCTATCTATTGATTTAGGTAGTTGGATTTCAAATGCTAAAATATTGGTTCCAGTATCAGAGCGTCTGAAAATTCCCTCACAAAAGAAAAAATTACTTAAAGCAATACATGTTCCTAATGATAAAGAGGTTGTTAAAAATCAAGAGGTTGTTGCTTTCCACCCAGAATTTTCTTTTAAGATGGATGTGCTTGTGATTGATGTGCCAGATGCTTGGGGTATGATTTTGTCAAGAAAATGGGGAGCTCACATGGGTGGTTGCCTAAACATGGATTTGACTTTTGCAACTAGCCCATACCCTCCTCCAACAACCGAGAACTTCAGACTCTTTAGAGAAGTTGAAAGAAAATACCACATAGAAGACCCTAAAGAGCAATTCAATGAGTTCTTATGCCAAACATCTGACATGGGTAATTTCTCAATTTGTTCAAACTTCCTAGCATCATCTGAAAGAAAATTTTAAGGATGAAAAAGAAAGTAGTAAGGCTTGGAAGATGAAATTTGATGGTGCACACTCTAGATCAGGAAAAGGGGCTGGAATTGTTCTAGTTTCACCAACAGGAAAATCTTACAATTTTGCATTTAGATTAGAGTTTGATGCAACAAATAATGTCGTTGAGTATGAAGCACTCCTACTTGGCCTAGAAATTGCAAAATATATGGGGATCAAAATAATAAGTGTCAAGGGTGACTAAGACTTAGTCATTCTCCAGGTAAAAAATAAATTTGCATGCAAAAGTGAAAGATTAAGAAGATACATAAATGCAATTTGGGATACCATAGAAATGTTTGATGCTATGGATATCATTTCAGTTCCTAGGGATCAGAACAGTCTAGCTGACAATTTGGCAGTTGTAGCTTCAACCCTCCAACCTTCAGAAGATCTTATGAAAGGAGAAGGAAAATTAGAAATAATATTTAGACCTTCAGTTCCAGACAATGTTGATCATTGGCAAGTATTCAGAGATGATAAGCAAATCCTAAGATTCATTCATAATGTTCAAGAATTCTCATATTTCAATGTCAGTTATAAAGAAGAAGGCAACGATTATGTTGAGGAGGATAACCCAATAAAGAATCCAGTCCCTAGAGGAATAACTACCTTGGAAAAGATCTTTGACAGGCATGACATATACAAAAAGAAAAAAGATGTAGTAAAACCTGGCAGCTACATAGAAGTAAACTTTGGGACAGAGGAAGTCCCAAGGCTCGTAAAAATCGGAAAGGATACTTAAAAAAAAGAAAAAAAAGAATTAATAAGTCTTGTTAGTGAGTATAGGTATGTATTTGTTTTTACATATGACGAACTCAAAGCTTATAAAGATGATGTATTTCAACATACTATCCCACTCAAAGAAGACACAAAACCTTTCCGGCAAAAACTTAGGCAAATAAATCCTAAGTTGACACCTTTGGTTCAAGCAGAACTCAAAAAGATGTTGGATGCTGGCATCATTGCCCCAACAAGGCATTCTTCATGGTGTTCTAACTTAGTAGTAGTTAGATAGAAAAATGGGGGAACAAGGCTATGTATAGATTTTAGAAATTTGAATCTTGCATGCATTAAGGATAATTACCCCTTGTCCAACATGGAAACTTTGTTGCAAAGAGTTACTGGGTCAAAAATAATGTCTATGTTAGATGGTTTCTCTAGATACAATCAAGTGTTGGTGAGGAAGGGGGATCAGAATAAGACAACCTTCACCACACCATGGGGCACCTTTGAGTACCTAAGAATGCCCTTTGGTTTATTAAATACATGTGCCACATTTCAGAGAGCCATGGATTTTGCTTTCCATGAATTAATGGGCAAAATCATCGAGATATACCAGGATGATCTGACTGTGTTTTCAAAAGAAAGATTTGATCATATAGGTCATCTCAAATAGGTATTTGAAAGATGCTGAAAGTATGACATCTCCTTGAATCCGACCAAGTCAATCTTGGGAGTCGATGAAGGTATGTTGTTGCGCCATATCATACCAAAGGATGGGGTGAAAATGGACCCATAAAGGGTGCAAGCCATACGAGGAGTCCCTTTACCCCAAACCAGGAAATCCCTACAATCCTTCCTTGGTTAGATCAACTTTGTAATAAGGTTCATCCCGAACTTGGCCGAAACTATGAAACATATCCTCAGACTTTTAAAGAAAGATGTCAAGTTTGAGTGGACAGAAGAAGGAAGAAGAGATTTCAAAAATATTAAGGACGTAATTGGTAAATCTCCCGTGCTAATTAGTCCAAACTATGCGAAAGACTTTCAAATCTTCTCCTTTGCTTATGAGGATACTATAGCAAGAGTCGTGCTCCAAAAGAAAGATGAGGGTCAGGAGCAACCCATTGCTTTCATGAGCAAGGCATTGCAAAATTCAGAGCTTAATTATACAACCATGGAAAAGCAAGCATATGCTTTGGTCAAATCCCTTGAGCATTTTCGAGTTTACATAGGATATTCAATCGTCGTGGTGTATGTACGTCACTCGGCGGTAAAAGATATCCTTGGACAACAAGATTGCTTGGGGGTCAGGGGAAAGTGGGTTTTGAAAATAAAAGAATATGATTTGGAAATAAAACCCATCAAGTTAATCAAAGGTCAAGGATTAGCTCAAATGCTAACTGAAGGAAATGAACAAGATTTGAACCTAGTCTGTCAAAACAACGAATCTAGGCCAGCTTTATCTCCAGAACTCCAAAAGTTAGAGCAACACGAATGGTATGCTCATATAATTTTCTTCCTTTCTAATCTCACATGCCTTAGTCACTTAATTGGTCACAAAAGAAGAGCATTGAGATTAAAGGCAGATAAGTATTGTATTATTCATGATGGATTGGGGTGGAGGAACCCCGATGGGGTAATACTTAGATGTGTTGATGAGCTTGAGTCCAAAAGACTCTTGGTTGATTTTCAATTAGGATTTTGTGGTGGGCATTTTGCAGCCAAAACTACTGCCCACAAAATCCTCAGAGCAGGTTACTATTGGCCTACTATATTTTTAGATGTGCACATAATGGTTAGGGGTTGTCAGTAGTGTCAATTTTTTACTAGGAAGCAGAAGCTAGCAGCCTTACCATTACAACCAGTAGTGGTGGAAGCCCCTTTTCAGCAGTGGGGGCTTGATTTCATTGGTCAGTTCAAAGATAATTCAAGTAATGGCTATACTTGGATAACCACAACAACTGATTATTTTACAAAGTGGGTAGAGGCTATACCCACCAAGTCAACAACCGATAAAGTGGTCATGGACTTTCTTGAAGTTAGAATTATCACTAGATTTGGTGTGCCAGCAAAGATAACTAGTGATAATGCCAAGGCCTTTAGTTCTACATAATTATCCTCATTCTGTTTTCAATGCGACATTATATTATCCCACTCTTCAAATTATTATCCCTACGACAATGGTCTTGCTGAGTCTAGCAACAAAAACTTAATGACAATTCTTAAGAAAACTGTTGGGGATTGTTGCCACCTTATACAGACCTGGGAGACGTGGAAGAAATATTCAATCCACTCGGTGTGTCCTTGGGGGCAAGTGAGAGTTAAGGTGTTGTCACCTAATCCTCAACTCCTCCGTCTAGGCTAACTTCTAGCGAAGCCAAGGAGAGTAGTCCCTAACAAATATACTAAGGCTTGAACTAAACTAAGTACAAGAAATAAATCTAGGAGTTTATTCTTTCAACAATCAACCATAAATTAATACTACACAAACCAATTATTCACCACGATATAAACATTAAGCATGTACTTGCATAAATGATACTTAGACACAGTTGTTAGATGCAAGTAAAATTAAATTTGCTTCAAGTGAATGACTGAAAAAGTAAATGAAGCATATGGCTTTGCTGAGTGTAAATATGAGACCAGTGCCTTAAAGGTAATCGTGGGCAGTGTATTTCGTGTGTTTTATTAAGGTAAATTGATGTTGACTTAATGAGAGTGTTTGGCCTCCTTGGAGGTTATCTCTTTGTTTGGAAACTTGCGGAGAGTTTATCGAAACCCAATGGTCTCACCGGTAAACTCACTCAAAGCGCTGGATGTCCAAAACGAGTGGGAAGCCAGGTCCCGAGAGGGTCCACCTTACTTCGCAGGTCACTTTAGGGCATTTTCTCGCACATTAAGCTAACTACTTTAGAGATTTCCATAATTAATCTATCACCACTGACCAACTCTACGTGTATGAACTTACTCCCAGTAGATCGAGACTAGCTTGCAACTGGAAGGGTCAGGAACCACACTGAGAGATGAAGGGAAATGTTTATTTTAAACAAGAAATGAAATTGCAGAAATGAAAATGTTATGCTAATTATTAATCCGCACTGACCAGGCCTCTTGCGAGGAGCTGAGGGTATGGTTTATTTGCCAACTTTGAATATTGCAAGAAATAATTCTAACCAACAATTAAAGATTATTTGATTTGCAGAAAATGAAGATCTAACTAAATTTGTAGTTTGATTTTTATCTTAGAGCAAAATATGAACTTGTTGGAATGCTTAAGACAAAGGGAAAAAAAGAAACCAATCAAGACAAAGATCCAGAAGCACAACACACCCCCCCGGGGGAAAAACAAAATGAGGCCTTCCTTGACTCACTGATTTTATTACCACGGTTACAAATGATCTTTAAAGAGTCTTTAGATGTTTTTAAGTGAGATTGGACCCTTATATATGGATCATAAAACTAAAAAAAAACACTTTTACAATGGTTTCAACAAAGTAAGGCCACTTTGGGGGTCTTAGAAACTTCAAGTCTTTGGATTTCCGGTAGAATTTCCTCTTGTCCTTGCACCAACCTGGAAAAAATAAATGAACAAATGAGATGCAAATATGGCCAAGGACAATTTAAGAATGTTTTGGTTGTTAGTTTATAAAACTGAAAAAATTCTAAGTACAATCCTATGATAAACTAGCAAATTTCTGAATCTAAACTAACTAGGAGAAGCCCTTTCTTACTCTTATTCTTTGATGTCCTAAAACATAAATATAAACAGTAAGCTTTTGCTCAAATCTTAAATTTAAACTCTTGAGAAAACACTTATCTTTAGCTTTTAGATTTCAGCAAGGAAAGAGAGCCTAAAGATAAGTAAAATCAAGCTAGATCTAAATAAGGAACTTCACCTGCGTGAACTAGCACTCGGTGCAAGTTCCTCTTCACATGTCCACAGGTTGTGACCACATGCTAACCAAAAAGGGTGCTACGCAACTTCGGGTTTCATGATCTTCTGCTGTGAGCTGTCTCGATTCTCCCAACTCCCAATCTCTGAAGTGGAGCCTAGCATCGCTAGATCCTTCCCTTATTTTCCACTGATGTGACCTTGGCTGTGACCAGGGGCCAAGCAAAAGGGTGCTTCGCGACTTCGCACATCGGATATTCAACTGCGAGTTGCCTCGATTCTCCCAATTCGTGAAATCTGAAGTGGAGCCTAGAAATGCTAGCTCCTTCCCTTATTCTCCGCTGACGTGACCTCTGGCTGTGACCACACGCCAATCAGAAAGGTGCTTCGCGACTTCGCCTTTCATGATCTTGCGAGTTAGCTCTTCTCCATTCTTTGAAGTCCGAGCTCTCGAACTTCGAACTTCGTCATGCCAAATCAACGGTCCATGACCCTCAGTGATCCAACGACCCAAATCTCATTGAGACTTTATGTTTTGCGATGTCGAAGGTTACCCAGATCAACGGTGCATATGTCTCTGTGATCCAACGATCGAGATCTCCTCTTCGCGTTTCGCGACTATGCTCTTCATGATGTTGAAAGTTGGCTCACCTCCCTTCTTCCAATTCTCAAACTTGCGCTTGCGTCAGATCAACAGTCGATGACCCTCCACGATCCAACGGTCTAGGTCAACTCACGAACTCAAACATCGCGAGTTCCTACAACTCTCACCGTTGACTTTTCTAGTTCGCGAGTCAGCAAAATGTTGATCTCTTGCCACATGTCCTTCCCAACACCAATGGCTAGGATCGACTCTACTCTTCCCCTTTCAAATATTCCGAAGTTCGATTCTTCGAACTCCCGGATCTGTTGCCACATGTCAACCCTGATGATGGACGGTTCTGATGACTTCAGAACTTGTCTCGTGCACTTTCCTTGGGATCCAATGGCTGTTGGTCCATGCACTTAGATCTAACGGCTAAGATCTCTTCTCCTCTTCTCTGTGCGCTCGTTCCTCCTGTTCGGACTTTGATCCAATGGTCCAAATTCTTCACAGTGCTCGATCCGACGACCACTGTCGCTCCTCCTCCTAAGATTAAAATTTCTTCCGACTTGGAAGATTCCAACGTTTCAAAGGTTCCACCTTTGAACTACCTCCTGCGGGCTCTGTGACTTTTGGGTCTCGTCTGTGTGTTTCAGAACGTTGTCTCTCCTGATCTTTGGCAATGGAACCATCATCACTATTGTTCTTTCCATCAATGACAAGCAAACTCTTCCTGTAAACATGCCAACAATCTCCCCCTTTGGCATTGATGGCAACCCTGAAAGGCTGAACTATTCTTCAGACCTCCAACTGTAGCAGACCACACCTTTTTCTCCCCCTTTGACATCATTGTCAAATAGAACTAAGAGTGACTATGTTCTCCCCTTGATTAGATATACTATGAGAACTCTCCCCCTTGATCGGATAGACTATTTTAACTTGATAACAGGGTCATGCCCAACTTCTGGCGTAGATACTCAAACTGGGATTTTGGAAGCGGTTTAGTGAAGATATCAACAATCTGATCTTTGGAAGGGATATAATGCAAAGAAACAATGGTGTGGGATACCTATTCCCTCAAGAAGTGATACTTGATGGGCATATGCTTGGTCTTGGAGTGAATTACATGATTCTTTGACACACTAATTACATTAGTATTATCACAATGAATTGGAATCGGTGCAGTATATTTGACCTCCAAGTCTGCAAGTGTCTGAATCATCCACAATACTTGGGTGCAACAAGCGGCAACTGTAATGTATTCAACTTCTATACTTGATAAGGAAATGAAACCTTTCTTCTTGCTCAACCAGGCTACAAGAGAATCTCCTAAGAAGAATGCACTTCCACTCATGCTTTTCCTTTCATCCACACAGTTAGCCCAATCAACATCTGAATAGACTGATAGTTGAAAATTCTGATTCCTAGGATATCATAGGCCATATTTTATTGTTCCTTTCAAGCATCTGAATATTCTTTTGACAGCTAACGAATGACTCTATTTAGGTGCAGCCTGATACCTTCCTACCATTCCAACATCATGCATTATATCTGGACAGGATGTTGTGATGTACAATAGGCTGCCTATCATAGACCTATATGAACTTTGATCAACATTAGGTGAGTCATCATCCTTGCTTAACTTGCATCCAGTGACAATAGGTGTGCTCATAGGTGTAGAATTTTCCATTTGAAACGTTTTCAACATTTCTCTTAGATATTTCTCCTGAGAAAGAAATATTCCTTCGGACCTCTGAGTAATTTGCAGACCAAGAAAAAATGACAGTTCCCCTATCATTGACATTTAAAATTCAGACTGCATGGCAGAAGCAAACCATTGTACCAATGAAGCATTATTGCTTTCAAAGATGATGTCATCTACATAGACCAACACAATGAGAAAATCATTACCCTCTATTTTGATATATAGATTGTTGTCAATTGTTCCTCTCTTGAACCCTTTGTCTTGAAGATACTTATCCAGTCTGTAGTGTCAGGCACGAGGAGCTTGTTTCAACCCATATAATGCTTTCTTCAGCTTGTAGACAAAGTCAGGATTATCTGACAGTTGGAAACCCTCTGGTTGTTCCATATAGAATTCTTCTTTTAGATCTCCATTTAGAAAAGCTGACTTGACATCCATTTGATAGACGCTAAACTATTTATCACAAGCATAGGCAAGAAACATTCTAATAGCTTCTAATCTTGCTATGGGCGTAAATGTTTCATCAAAATCCAGTCCTTCTATTTGAGCATATCCTTTGCAGACCAATCTAGCCTTATTTCTTACAACATTTCCTTGCTCATTCATCTTATTTTTGTAGACCTATTTTGATCCTGTTACATTTTTATTTGCTGGCCTAGGAACAAGTTCCCAAGTGTCATTCTTTTCAATCTGGTCCAGTTCCTCATTCATTGCTTTTAACCAATTTACGTCTTTACTGGCTTCATTAAAGTTCTTGGGTTCCACCATGGACATGAAGGCTATATGTGATTGCTCGATGTCTTTGATTATCCTTCTTCTGGTTTGTACACCTTTGTCTTTCTGACCAATTATCTAACTTTTAGGATGATTCTTTTGAGTAATTCTGGAGGAAGGATTTGATGTTGATTGTTGTCCTGACTCTTCTTGTCTCAGTGTCTCTTCTCCACCTGATTCATCATCTTCTTGTGACTCTAAGATTTGTTGTTCTTCATCTTCATTATTCTCATCATCTTTTTCATCTGGCTTAGTGCTTATTCTCTGTTGATCTTTTACAGGAGCTTCTTCATCAATTCAAACATCAATACAGTCTACTAATTTATGCATTCTTTTGTTAAAGCATATGTATCCTTTATTGTTTGTTGCATATCCTAAGAAGATACCTTCATCAACTCTACTATCAAATTTTCCCAGATGATCATCATTATTCTTGATGTAGCATTTACTTCCAAATACTTTGAAGTTCTTGATTGATGCAGGTCGACCAAACCACAACTCATATGGAGTTTTATCACTGTTCATCCTTAGTTGTGCTTTGTTCAGAATATGAACAACCGTGTGAACCACCTCCACCTAGAAGGTTTGTGAAATGTCCCTTTCACTCATCATAGCCCTTGCCATCTGCTGAACTGATCTATTTTGGCATTCTACAACTCCATTTTGTTGAAGAGTACCTGGAATAGTATATTCTCTTTTAATTCCATGTCTTTCATAGAATTCTTTGAAATCTCTTGACAAAAATTCTCCTCCCCTGTCTGAGCGAATTGCCTTTAACTTCATTCCTCTATGATTCTCAGCTAACGCCTTAAACTTTTTGAACTTCTCAAATGCATCATATTTTTCTCTCAGAAAGGCAACTCACGTAAGTCTGGAGAAGTCATCAATGACTAACATAAAGCAATGTTCTCCTCCAGTTCGTTCCTTTTGCGATGGTACACATAGATCTATATGAACAAGTTGAAGTGATTTCTCTGAAGATGTGAAACTCTTTGATTTGAATTAAGTACGAGTCAACTTCCCCATTTGACAAGATTTGCATACAGAGTCATGAGTCTTAGATATTATTGGAAGATCTTTCACAATGTCTTCATTATTCAATTTGAAAATATGATCAAAATTCAGGTGTCCAAGCCTTCTGTGCCATAATGAAATTTCATCAAATTTGCTTAAATGACATTTCTCCTTATCTTCCTTCAGAACATAGACATTATTTTCAGTTCTAACCCCTTTTGCAATCAACTCTCCTGTGTTCACTGTTTTTATTTTACCAAACTTGGCAGTGAAAGTGACTTCACATCCTTTGTCACATATCTGATTGACACTAAGAAGATTATGTTTTAAACCATCTTGAGCTTTGCCTCCTCCATTACTTAAGCTTACTAGACCTTTAACTCTGATCTTTCCTGGAGCATCATTTCCAAAAGTCACACTTCCTGATTTACTTTCTTTGAGTGATAGGAACTTACTTTTGTCACTTGTCATATGAATGGAGCATCCACTGTCAATATACCAGGGGTTCTTTTGTTTTTGAGCTGACAACACTAATCCACACTTGTTATCTTCATTCTTCTTCCAAACCTTGATGTTTTCAGCTCTGTGATTTGAATTTGGCTTATAGTTCTTTAAGCGACTGTCTGCAGCTTTATGTCCAAAATTATGGAAGATGTAACATTCTGGTTCATTGAATAAAGAATCATAACGATTGTTATGCTTAATTTGCATCTTTTTCCTAGCCATCACATGATTTGCAGTCTGTGATTGTTTGTTACTTGGCTGTCTCATTCTTTGTTGTGGTAGATATTTATTCCTTGGGTGTCTTGATTGTGCATGTCTAAATCTTAAAGAGCAATTTACAGCTTTGTGGCCAAAGTTAGAACAATGAAAACAATATCCATAGAAAAAATCTTTGTACTTGGAAAAAGACTGTCTTCTTTGAGCAGGTCGATTTCTTCAATGCTGATGATTTCCTTGAAAAGAGGGTGTATTATTTCTTTGTTCTACAGATTCAGTTTTGGTACTTTTTCCTTCACTCCTCCTTGGCGGTTGATTATCTGCCTTTGTTTCTACAGGTTCGTTGTTGTCAATGGTTATAGATTTGACAAACTTGATGGATTCTTTGTTGCTTGGCTGACCACTACTTGATCTCTCTTCATAACCCAAATCAGTTTTCAACTTTGGATTCCTTTGCTGATTCAGAATGGTGGGTAATTCTTCTAAGGTTTTAATAATTGTTAGATTTTGATGATATAAGGCGTGGAATTTCTCTAGATCTTTTCTGACAAAGACTACTTCAACTTCCAATTTTTCACCTTTTGTTTTGGCTTCCTTCAATTGTTGTGTGAGGATGTCCTCAATCCTCTTAGCTTCTTCTAACTTAACTTTCAACAGAGCAATTTCTTCCGATGGTTCATTGCATGTTTTCTCATACCTGAGCAGTTATTGTTTTTGTTTTGTTTTGTTTTCTCTGAGTCTATCAATCTCTTCCATGGCACTGACAAGTTCTCCTTCAAGATCTACTACTGCTTCACAATCAACGAACTCACTTTCTGTATCTTCAATGTTTAGATATTCTAAGGCTATTAACATGACATCATTTATTTTATCTTCAATAGAAGAGTCATTGTCTTCATCATTTGAAGGATCGTCATCATTGTTTACACAAAGACTTTTCTTCTTAAAATTATTCTCTTTATAGACCTTTTTGTGTTTGTGCTTCTCTTCATCATCATATGTCTGATCCTTTATTTTGTGAGGACACTTATTTGCAAAATGTCCTATCTTACCAGAATTGAAACATTTGAAGGGCAACTTACCTTTGTATTTGCGTGATCCTTTCGTCAGTCTTCTCACAAAATTTTCTTCAATCTCATCTATATCGGAGTCTGTGTTTTCCTTTGCTTTAAATGATGCCTCTCTTGTTGTGGATTTACCTTTGGTGATTCTCATTTCATAAGCAATTAGGGTTCCAAGGAGTTGATCTAGTGTCAATGCTTCAAGATCAGTTATTTTCTCTATAGCAGATATCTTTGAGTTAAATCTATCAGGAAGATATCTTAATATTTTCTGGACTAGAAAAGATTAATCTATCATTTCACCTAGACCTTTGATAGTGTTGATAAGTTTTTCTATACGTAAGAAGTACTTACTGATAGTTGCGTATTCATCCATCTTTAACTGCTCAATTTTCAGTCTGTGAGTCTGAAGTTTTGTGTCTTTCACCTTTTCATTACCTTCATAACTACTTATTAGCTTGTCCCACATAACTTTTTCTGAATCACAGTGCATGACTTTGACAAACTCGGCTTCTGCAAGTCCATTGAGGATGACATTCATTGCTTTTGCATTAAAGCTAAACTCCAACTTATCATCTTTTGAGGCCAAGTCTACAGGCTTCACATATCCAGTTTCAACAACATCCCAAACATCAACACCCAGGGACATTAAATATGTTCTCATCCTTATTTTCCAAAAGGCAAAGTTTGTTCCATCAAACAGAGGGACTTTATTAGTTGAACTTCCTTCATGACTAGTCATGTCCAAGATTATGGATATACCTTTGATCAAAGGCACCGAATTTGATAGCAATTGTTGGAAATATAACTGAGAGGGGTGGGGTAAATCAGTTATGCATATAATCTTGAAACTTATCTTGTTATTTTCTAATTCTTTCTAGATTATTATTTAATGTGTTGTTGATAACTTAACATGCATAGATATACAATATTTGATTGATCACATAGAATACACAGAGACACTTATTTTCATGAGGAAACCCATAAGGGTGAGAACCTCTTCTTCTTAGGATGTCAATCAAGATTCTACTCACAGTCTTTGAGATCCTACTCAAACATGAGGCTGCAACCTCTAATAGCAAGCTACAACTTGCAGAGAGCACCAACTCTCAGATTTATCTAGCACCAACTATATGGAAGAACCAACTCCCAGGTTTTTCTAGCACCCACTAGATGGAATCACCAACTCTCAGAATATCTTCTAGCACCAACTAGAAGTTAGAGAACTGCAATCCTCCCTAGCACCACCCTGCCACCCTCATTGAATATTACAAAATTTTACTTACTTGCTCCGTCTCTGATATGGTCTGTTACAACTTCATGTCTCCTCTCCCTCTTGCAACTTCTATACTCTATTCCGCTTCTATTCTCTTCTCTTTTTCCTGCTACGTGCTTCTGCCTCACTGTTCAACTTTTCTTTTGCATTTTATGCTCTCCGTTCCTGCTGCATTCTATGCGCTGCACCTCTTATACATTCTTCTGGTCCTCTACATAGCCGCCTTCTTCCCGCATGCAAAAACTATCAAAGAGCTCTACCTCTCTTCTCTGTTCTACATTTTTATCACGCCAAGAACTCTACCACATCATCCATGCAACTCTTCACCTTCTCTGGCAGTTATCCACAGCCTGTACGTCATTAGTGGTCGTTATCCGGAGATTCTTGGCTTCTCTACCAGTGCGATCCTTCCACTTCTCTGTTACAGTTACAGTTCATCTGACAGTTACAGGAGTTCCTCGCGAAGAAGCTCCTTGTGAACTTCACCTGCGTGAACTAGCACTCGGTGCAAGTTTCTCTTCACATGTCCACAGGATGTGATCACATGCTAACCAAAAAGGGTGCTACGTGACTTTGGGTTTCACGATCTTCTGTTGTGAGTTGTCTCGATTCTCCCAACTCCCAATCTCTGAAGTGGAGCCTAGAATCACTAGCTCCTTCCCTTATTTTCTATTGATGTGACCTTGGCTGTGACCAGGGGCCAAGCAAAAGGGTGCCTCACGAATTCGCACATCGGATATTCAGCTGCGAGTTGCCTCGATTCTTCCAACTCATGAAATCCGAAGTGGAGCCTAGCAACGACAGTTCCTTCCCTTATTCTCCGCTGACATGACCTCTGGCTGTGACCACACTCCAGTCATAAAGGTGCTTCGCGACTTTGCGTTTCGCGATCTTGCGAGTTAGCTCTTCTCCATTCTTCAAAGTCCGAGCTCTCAAACTCTGAACTTCATCATGCCAGATCAACGGTCCACGACCCTCAGTGATTCGACACCCCAGATCTCATCGGGACTTTACGTTTCACGATGTCAGAGGTTACCCAGATCAACGGTCCAGATCTCTCTGTGATCCAACGGTCGAGATCTCCTCGTCGCGTTTCGCAACTACGCGCTTCGCGATGTCGAAAGTTGGCTCACCTCCCTTCTTTCGATTTCCAAACTTGCGCTTGCGTCAGATCGACAGTCCATGACCCTCAAAAATCCAATAGTCCATATCAACTCGTGAACTCGGACATCGCGAGTTCCTACAACTCAGCTTTGAATTTTCCAATTTGATAGTCAACAAAATGTTGATCTCTCACCACATGTCCTTCCCAACACCAACGACTAGGATTGACTCTACTCTTCCCCTTGAAAATATTTCGAAGTTCAATTCTTCAAACTCCCGGATCTACTGCCACCTGTCAACCTTGACGATGGACAGTTCTGATGACTTCGGAACTTGTCTCATGCACTTTCCTTGGGATCCAACGGTTGTTGGTCCACACACTCAGATCTAACGACTGAGATCTGTTCTCCTCTTCTCTACGTGGTCGTTCCTCCTGTCCGAACTCTGATCCAACGGTCCAGATTCTTCATAATGCTCAATCTGACAACCACTGTCTCTCCTCCTCCTAAGCTTACAATTTCTTCCGACTTGAAAGATTCCAACATTTCAAAGGTTCCACCTTTGAACTACCTCTTGCGAGCTCTGTGACTTTTGGGTTTCGTCTGCACGTTTCAGAACGTTGTCTCTCCTGAGCTTTGGCAATGGAACCATCGGCATTGTTGTTCTTGCCATCAATGACAAGCACACTCTTCCTGTAAACATGTCAACATATATAATGTTCGCACCAAACCCTACTAATGTGTAGAACTGATACAGTTCGCGTGGATCCCCAAATTCCACAATCAATCCATTTTGAGTTCAATCTAACTATGAGAGAAGGTGGTGATGCAAAGCATCAACAACTGACATAGAGTTGATGGGAGGACCCACAAATTTGTGTTATTGTTTGTGGAATAATTGGTAGAGGAGTCAAAACAAGATAATGTTGTGTATCTCCTGCTTAACATAGAAACATAAACATATAGGTTATAGAGAAGACTCAAAAAAATCATTTGATCTGATTGACCAATGTTCCCTTAGCAAATCAATTTGAGGTAGATCGACATAATTCTTGAACAAGTCACATCCTCCTTTCTTCTGATTTCTTGTATTGCTTGTCAAACATCTTCCATCTCCCTTCGAGCTATCACCATTGATTCATCATAGTAGTTACACCTCTACTTTTTACTTCGAGTGGAACATCTCCCCAAAAATTGGAATATCAAGAAATTCGACTAATCAAAAGAAAAGTTGACTTGGGTAAAGGAATCGACCAAGTGAGGAAGGTGTACGACCTTCAAGGAAGAGAAATAATGCCCAACTAACAAGAAGATGCCCAATGGCTTGAGTATAGGGATGAGTTGCTTAATTAACAAGCCTAATAATGGAAATTCCGCTCAAGGCCTTATTTTAATATCCATCGATCTCAAGGGCTCCATTAAATGGATGGATATGGAGATGAGCTTGCTTGGCGACTCCACATAAAAGACATTTTCCTTCCACCCTTGATTACCTCCTCTTAAAGCTCATCAGGCGACTCCATGTAAAGGACATTTCCCTTCCACGCTTGATTAGCTCCTCTTTAAAGCTCATCTGACGACTCCATCTTCCCAGAGCTCACCTTTCCTTGTTTCCCCCCTTTCCATCGTTTGATGAACCCTGATCTCATTTGGTGACTCCATTGAGGTGGATTTTCAGTCAATGAAATTATGGCACTATGGGATGAACCCTCATCCAGAACTTGTCATGCCTATAGGAGGGCACTTTTACAAATGGAAATGGATAAGGATTCTAATGAAGCTGCCGAGGAATTGATGAATCGTGTAAAAAATTCAACTCAAAATATGTCAAAGAACTAGCCCTTGAAGATGAAGAAATGCTTGAAGGATAGATGTATGAACAAACTTACCAAGAAGATCCCGATGAAGCTTCTCATGTTGAAGATCCGGACAAGACATCCATACCTATGTTCCTCTTGCATATCAAGAAGAGAACATGATGAGTTGTGACCCTTTCAAAGATCTCGATGATACTTTATTTCATGACTTTGGAAGTGAAGAAGTATTAGAGGAGCCCTTGGATGCAACAAGCCCTTTTGGAAAAAGGGCAAATAACGAACTATGTATTAATGGTCATGCCTCTTGTGATGAAGAGGTGATGGAGGAGCATATCCATAAAGAAAGAAGAATTTTGATTGTTGGAACACATATAAATCTTAGGCCTTGAGCTTCACTTTCTCGAACTTCATCCTTTTTAAATAATGACTCAGAAGCCAGCGTTCAAATGTTTAAAATCAAATTTACTTCTAGTAATAAAGCGCGCACGATGTCCATCGTCGATAAAGTTTCCCCATTGATCAAATGATTCCCTTTTTCCCCGAATTTGAAGCCGCCTGATTGTTAAAGAGTCAAATCACTAAAGGTCGCTTTGGAGCTTCGTGCTTCAGGTGTTTTGTTAAAGCTTAACGTTTAAAATCCCGACACTCGAAAAGTGTCTGTTATCATTGTTTATAAAACTTTAAAGAACACGAGTCATGGTACACATGTACCTTTTGAGTCTTCCCTGGGTTGAGACATGGTAACCCCTGGTCATGACACGTCATCTAAAATGACATCATCTTCTACATATCACTACGGGTAATAGCCTTTCGGAAATATAATAAAGAGATAACATGCAAATCCACGAAGCAACAAAATGCCAAAATATTAAACCTCAATTAGTTAAGTTAATCTTGATTAAAAGTTAGTTAACAACTTCGCACTTAGGAGTTCAGACCTTTGCCATTCATAACATCCTGAAATCTCCGAAGTCCGAACTTTCGAAACACTTCAAACTTAAAAAGGGTTAATTATAACTAAAAAATAATTATCGGGTTAATTAAACTAAAAAATAATTATCTGATGATTAATTATTTCGCAGTTTCAGGTTTCGGGAATTCTAGCTCGAGCTACTGTTAAAATCCTGAAGTTCTAATACCCAAAAACACTTAAAGTTAAACACGATTAATTAATGTTTTAAACAAGATTATCTCGCAATTAATCTTTCATGAATTCGCGATTCGGGAAATTTCAAACCTATTTCATCCAAGTCCCCGATCACGAACCACCAATATTAATGGCATTAATCACAAATCAACGACAATGATTTCAATATAGATTGTAGATCGCCACCTAGATTGTCTCAGTAAGGTAAATAAATTTATCGTCAGTAAAGGTATTCTCAAATCAATATGCTTGAGGTGAATAAGAACATTTGATTTTGAATTCCATTTTCATTCTCGCAGAATAACAAGTTTTAACCAACTGAGAAGCTCACGCATTCCCCTGTAACAAGGAATCCAGTTCCGATTTCATCAATATCATGGCACCACGAAATATGGCTAAAGAAGCTGGTGAAAGCGCAAATCCGAACACATATGTTCTGTCAGACATCTCATCGACAGCCATAGATACTGTAAAATCTTGGACACCGGTGTTCGATATTCTAGAGCGCGAGCTTATAAATTTCCCAGAGGATTCAAGTGATGAAGTGAGTGAAACCCATGCAACTAAACTCAGGGATATAGCTCAGTCAGAGCTACACAAAATAGTCGCGCGGCCGAGGCTCATGCCGTATAACGACATGATAGGCTGGGCCTTGGAAAACGTCGACCTTTCAACCAGGAGCATTTACAACTCACATAAGGTTGTTGTTGGGTCTTTTCGACCAAAACACATACAAGTAATGTATAAAATATCCCATGTTTTTAAATGTAGTTACAATACTGCATTCATAATGGAGTTTGAAAAACAAGAGTGCATGCAATATTAGAAAATCTACCCTGATTTAATCAAGGACTGATGGGGGCACCCAGAGAAATTCAGAGTCGACACTCACGACATATATGCCACAATGTCGTTAGAAGCCCATATGATTTATGTGGCTATGATGCTATTTAGGCTATTCGGGAAGAAAAGCTCCACTCACTTCCCGTTGGCATGGGTACCAATTATGCACGAAGTGGCCGAGGGCTACTCTTTCCACTGGGCCAAGATGTTATCAGACAACCTGGCTAAGGAAATCACAGAGTACCAACTGGCAAATTCCAAAGGGCAACCTGCCCCTTTCTATATGTCAGCATACATCATGGATGCTATTTTCTTTATGACTCCTTTACCTCTGATGAACTGGAGTTGGACCCCAACCAGTGTTGAACCTATCCATTTCTATCACTCCAAGCTATGGGAAGACAAAGCCAGAGATTTCTTCTATAAAATCTAACATTATGTAGTGGTGCCTATTCATATCGCCCTATACGGTTGCCCACCTCCCAAAATTTCAGACAGAATCATGGCAAACTTGGGCAAAATAACATACTGGTACATCGAAGAAAACTTTTCCTACATCAGGGTTTTTTTATGCTCGGTCCCCCCCTTTTCTCTCCTGAAGTTTTAACCAGATCGGCTGGTATGCCGAGAAGTGGCTTATCAGACCGTGACAGGGGGCATCAACAAGGAATTGAAGGCGGCCCAGAAAAAGGTATGGCCAACCTTCCCTCTTCAGGTTGGCATGTTTTCGTTGTTAGACTTCAGCCATTCTAAAGTAGAGGCTGCAGCTCTAGAATATGTCAAGTTAGTTGACATTGATTTTAAAAGGCACGATCCACAAAAAATCATAGAAAATCACCTGGCCTTTCGATCTATGGCACTCCGATCACAATCTCTCTCAGTCCTCCAAGAGCCCCATGATGTAGATGGCGCCATTCTCCGATGCCATAGCTCACATGTATGTCTGTTGTTGTCATTTCTTGATGCAGGAGCATCGCCGTCACATCAAGCGAGCCAGCGCGGAGCGGAAGACAGCTGGACAAGCCAGCACAAATGTTGAAAACCACTTTGGGAATGTTGCACAAACCTTAAATGAGTCATTTAAGAGGAGGCGCCTTTGTATATTGTAATGGACCTTGAGCGGATAGCTCTCGTCCTTAGGTAGATAGTCGACATTTAATAGATTTAATGCAATTAGATAGGAATTTAATTCTAGATTTGATAGTTTTAGAGTCCAAGAGGGAAAACGGATATAGACACCCTCCTTTGTACATTGTAACATCAACAACATTCAGGAAGAGGAAGAGCAAGCAGAGAGTTGTATAGAGAACACCCATGTACAGATATTGGAATTAATAGAAGAAAGCTTTGATTCAAATTCATGGTTTGTGTTGTTTCTATGTGTATTGATGTTATGCTCATGAATGTTTGCTTCCTGTTATACATTTGCTTTTATATGTTGTGTATGTTATTTCATGGTTGAATTGAATTCTAAGAGGAAGTGAGAATGAGTTTCAATTGTTTCTCTGTTTGAGCAAGAATTCCTGCAAGGAGTGCAGTCGAATCGTCCGCAAGGAGTGCGTTGACAAAAGGCTCAAATAGTTAACTTTTGTTCTCATTTGCCTAAAAGTGAGAGTGGGTTACAAGAGCCGTGCAAGGAGTGCACAGGCTAAGCTAAGTCTCATAGTTGCGATTCTGAGCAGAGGGATTGAAGACTGCTGCTGCAGGAGTGCACAGAGTCGAAAGACTTCAACACTTAGACAGGGTTGAAGATTTGCCGCAAGGAGTGCGTGCAGGAGTTTCCTAAAAGGACTTAAAGTTGTGAGAAAGCTCAAGAGGGATAGGCCTTCAAATTTGTTGAAGGACAGCGGAGAGAATTTGCACGAGCAGGTTGAAAGGAAGCGTCGCAGGTTGGCAAGCAGATGAACGAGTCTTGTGGAAGAACCCTTCGTCATTTCGTGGATTGTATAAGGAAGAAATGGATGGATGAATTTCTCCGAGGAGATTTCGCGAAGCTCCGAGGGCCGTTGGATCTTGCGGAGGTGCCAGGAAATTACAACGCCAGCGTGGAAGGGTTCAAGGCTCGGGACAGACTGAGTGTTGATTCAAGCCGGCCAGGGTTCTTGAATTATTTCGCGATATCACCTATCGGGGTTTCGCAAGGAAAGAGATGAAGATTTGGCCACAGGAATCACGATATTGCGATACGCGATATTCTGATGGCTGCTTAGACAGTGTAGGCCACAGGAAGTCGGAGAAGTGGAGTACAGGTGGCGCGAAGTCATCGGGATCTCGCCGCAAGAAGTCCCGAGATATTGGTGTTAGGATTCGCGATCTCGCAAAGTCCGAAGTCCCGGTGAGATAAGGGGACGTTGAAAAGTAAACTCATGTGCGCATCGGGTATCAGGGTTTGAAAAACCGAGTGTTTGGTGTCGCGAGTTGCGAAGTCTCGATAGAAGAAAGAGGAGGTCAGCGCTGACTGACATATCGGGTCTCGGGGATTCGAGAACCCAGTGCTCGACCTTTGAACTTGCGAAGTCACGAGTTTCGATTCCCCGATAATTCAAGAAAGGGGGATCGGGAGAAGAGAACTGTGGGTGCAGATTTCCCGATAGGGAAATAGAAGAACCTTGGAGTTCTTCGGGCCGAGAGAAAGAAGGTCCTCAGGGAGCGGACGTGCTCTGAGGAGTGCGGCTGCGTCAGGTTTGGTATCAGAGTGGGAATATCTCTTTTCTCTCTGAAGCAGAGAAGATAATTCGCCATGCCACCGAGGAGATAAAGACAATCACCTTATCCAAAAGATAGGGAGGTGAGGAGAAGAGGCAGGCAGGTAGAAAATTCAGAAATGGAAAGGAAAATGTGTGATCTCCGAGCAAGACTCAAAGATATGGAGACAGCGCAAAGATGCATAGCTAGTGCAGGGGATCTGAGTGATTTCGACAGCGAGATAGAGGCTGAGCGCGACGAGGAATTTGCATCCAAAGATGCATCAACCGAGTGATTGATTAAAGTTATTGCCAGGATGGGTGCAAAAGTGAAGATGGACATTCCAGTTTATGAGGGAAATCTGGATGCAGAAGAGCTACTAGATTGGATTAGAGCTCTTGACACCTATTTTGACTATGAAGATGTCGAAGAGGATAAGAAAGTCAAGCATGTTGTTACGCGCTTGAAAGGACATGTAGCATTGTGGTGGGACGAGCTACAAGTTGACAGACACTGCAAGGGCAAGCAGAAGATTAAAAGTTGGGATCGAATGATCACGAAGATGAAGGCGAAATTCATCCCAAGAGACTACCAAATTTCTCTGTTCAGGAGAATGCAGAACCTGAGACAGAAGCTGATGACAGTGAAAGAATACACTGAGGAATTCTATCGACTGAACATCAGGGCAGGTCATCGGGAGAGCGATGATGAAAAAGTTGCCAGATATCTGAATGGTCTGAGATACGACATTCAGGATGAATTAAGCATGGTTACCATCAAGACCGTGGAGGACGCTTATCAGATGGCTCTGAAAGAGGAAGAGAAGTTGAGCCATAAGCAAGGTCAGCGTGGCCGAGGCAGAAGTCAGCCCAGAGGCAAGGCAGTTGCCCATGACAAATACCAGAAAACCAAGGAGGAATGGAAGAAACCTCAGGGTAAAGTTGAAAGAGGTGGAACCTCACAAAGAGGGCCACATGTTGAGCAGAGAGGACAACATACAGAGCAGAGCGGAGGATATGCTGACGCAAACACTTTTCCTCGTACTAGAGGTCAAGGCAGAGGAAGAGGTGGAGTAATCACATGTTTCACATGTGGGAAAAATGGGCACAAGTCTTACGAGTGTCCAGAGAAAAAGAAGGACATTGAAGAAGCTCACATCACTGAAGCGCAGAGGCAGGATGTTGAGGCTGAAGACGCTGAAGGCAGAAGATCGCTTATGATGCGAAAAGTCATTTTGACACTCGAGAAGGAGGTGGAAAGCTCAGTCCAAAGGACCAGACTGTTTAGGACTGCTTGCAAGACCAAGGATAGGGTGTGCAAGGTCATTGTAGACAGCGGTAGCACGGATAATCTCGTATCTACAGAGATGGTAGAGAAGCTGGAGCTGGAGACAACTGATCATCCAAGCCCATACAGAGTTTCGTGGCTACAGAAGGGACACTAGGTAACTGTTACTAAACAGTGCTTGGTTGAATTCAAAATAGGTGGATATAATGATAAGATCTTGTGTGATGTTATTCCCATGGATGTCTGTCATTTATTGTTGGGTAGACCATGGCAATATGACATAAATGTGATTCATGATGGGAGAATGAACACATATACCCTAGAGAAGAATGGGAGAACCCATATGTTGCTTCCAATAAAGGATAAGGAGGTGAAGCCAGAAGTAAGCAACACAATACTTCTCATGAGTGGGAAGGAACTTCTTACGGAGGTTAAGAAGAAGGAAGATCCACAATTCTTTGTGGTTAGAAAACCAAGAATTGTTCTGACTAGCACAAGAGTGGATGATTTACTAGATGAGATTCAGGAACTGCTGGAAGAGTTCGCTGACATCATAGTGGATGAATTACCTCGTTCGTTACCACCGATGAGGAGTGTGAGTCGTCATATTGACCTCATACCAGGAACTAGTTTGCCGAATAAAGCCGCGTACAGGTTGACGCCGCAAGAAAATGAAGAGGTTAAGAAGCAGGTCTAGGAGTTATTAGACAAGGGATTAGTCAGAGAAAGCTTGAGTCCATGTGCCGTTCCAACGGTACTCAATCCAAAGAAGGATGGAGGTTGGAGAATGTGTACCGACTCAAGGGCGATTAACAAGATAACCATCAGGTACAGGTTCCCATTGCCGAGAATGGATGATCTGATGGATTGCCTAAGTGGGGCAGAATATTTTTCAAAGATAGATTTGAAAAGTGGATACCACCAAATTCGCATGAGGGAAGGCGATGAGTGGAAGACAGCCTTCAAAACTACGAAGGATTGTATGAATGGCTAGTCATGTCGTTTGGCTTGACGAATGAACTGAGTACCTTTATGAGGTTGATGAATGAAGTCCTGAGGGAATTCATCGAAAAATTTGTCATTGTGTATTTGGATGACATACTGATTTACAGTAAGTCAGTGGTAGAGCACTTGAAGCATTTGGCCATTGTGATGAGGAAGCTACAGCAAGAGAAGTTGTTGATTAATATGAATAAGTCCTCATTTATGAAGACAGAGCTCATTTATTTGGGTTTTTTTATTTCGGAAAATGAGTTGAGGATGGATCCGGATAAGGTAGAAGTGATCAAGAATTGGCCATCACCGAGAAATATATTCGAGGTGAGCAATTTTCATGGTTTAGCTAGTTTCTACCAGAAGTTCATCAGGAATTTCAGTGGGATTAGTTCCGCAATGATGGATACAGTGAAGAAGCGGCATAAGTCTTTTCACTGGACAACAGAGGCTGAGAAGAGCTTCAATCTATTGAAACAGAAGATCACGGAACAACCAGTGTTGGTGTTGCCGGATTTCCTGAAAACATTTCAGGTGAAATGTGATGCAAGTGGGTTTTCCATAGGAGCGGTCTTGAGTCAGGAAGACAAACCGATTGCATATTTCAGTGAGAAGTTGGATGAGGTGAAACTGAAATACTCCACGTATGATAAGGAATTCTACACTATCATACAGGCATTGAAAAAGTGGAGGCATTACTTGATCCCAAAAGAATTTTTTTTGTATAGTGATAATCATGCATTATAGTTTGTGACTCAACAGGAGAAGTTGAATCAGAAACATGCAAAACGGGTAGAGTATATGCAGAATTTCACATTTTTTATTAAGCATATTTCGGGTACTGTTAACAAAGTAGCTGATGCTTTAAGCAGGAAGTGTTTTTTGTTGCAGGGGTTCCGAGTCAAAACATTGGATTTTGAAAATCTCAGGGACATGTATGCAGGAGATGCAGATTTTGCAGAGGCATATGAAGCAGCTGAGAATCCAGTTCTCAGAGACAGAAGCCCTTGGATAGACTATATGATCCAGGAGGGATTGTTGTTCAGAGGCAATCAACTGTGTATTCTGAAATGCTCCATGAGAGAGAACTTGTTAAAGGAGAAACATAGTGGTGGATTAGCAGGACATTTTGGCCATGACAAAACATTCGCGAAGCCAAGCGAATCATATTTTTGGCCAGGGATGTGAGTAGATGTCAAGAGGTTTGTAGACAGATGTAGAGTTTTCCAACATTCCAAAGGAAAAAGGTAGAATGCAGGTTTGTATCAACCGTTACCCATACCAGAGAGGCCATGGTAAGCGATAAGCATGGATTTTGTATTGGGATTGCCGAGGACGCAAAGAGGTGTTGATTCAATCTTTCTGGTCGTGGAAAGGTTTTTTAAGATGGCACACTTCATTCCATGCCAAAAGACCAGCGATGCGACTCACATCGCAAATCTCTTTTTCAAAGAGGTCATTCGACTTCATGGATTGCTGAAAAGCATAGTTTCGGACAGGGACACTAAATTCATAGGGCATTTTTGGAGGACCTTATGGAAAAAGCTGGGGACTAACTTGGTGTTTAGTTTTTCTTATCATCCTCAGATGGATGGACAGACGAAAGTGGTCAACAGAAGTCTGGGAGACTTATTGAGAAGCTTGGTGACGGAGCACCACAGCAGTTGGGACCACATATTGCCACAGGCAGAGTTCGCATACAATGATTCAGTGAATCAGAGCACAGGGAGAAGCCCATTTCAGGTTGTCTATGGGATACAACCGAGGGGAGTATCTGAACTGAGGGATTCAGGACAAACTTCTACTAGCAGCGCTAGTGCAGAAGAATTCGCCGAGGCGATGAAGGAACTTCACCACAGGGTGAAGGAGCGGTTGTTGAAACCAAACTAGGAGTATAAGCGCAGAGCAGATCAACATCGGACACAACTTCATTTTGAAGTTGGTGATCTAGTACTGGCACATCTGAGGAAGGAAAGGTTCTGAAGGGGAACATACAACAAGCTGAAAATGAAGAAAATCAGACCGTGCAAGGTCTTGAGAAAATTCGGAGAAAATGCTTATGAGATTGAGTTGTCGGATGGCATCGAAATATCTCCGATATTCAATGTCTCAGACTTATATCCATATAAGGCTAAAGAAGCAGGAGCTGAAAGTGATTAATAGCTAGAGATCCAGTGGCAGAAGCAGATGCCAATTTCAGAGAAGCCGCAGATGGAATACATACTGGACAAGAGAGTGGGTAAGAAGACCAGGAGAAAAAAATACTATGAGTATCTGGTCAAATGGAAGAACCATCCAGTGGAAGATGCCAGCTGGGAGAGTGAAGCGGTGATACAGAAGCATGGATAGACCGTGCAGGAGCTCATGGATAGGAGCCCATGAAAGTTTTCAAGCCGAGGAGTATGATGCAGGAGCATCGCCGTCACATCAAGCGAGCCAGCGCGGAGCGGAAGACAGCTGGACAAGGCAGCACAAATGTTGAAAACCACTTTGGGAATGTTGCGCAAATCTTAAATGAGTCATTTAAGAGGAGGCACCTTTGTATATTGTAATGGACCTTGAGTGGATAGCTCTCATCCTTAGGTAGATAGTCGGCATTTAATAGATTTAATGCAGTTAGATAGGAATTTAATTCTAGATTTGATAGTTTTAGAGTCCAAGAGGGAAAACAGATATAGACACCCTCCTTTGTACATTGTAACATCAACAGCATTCAGGAAGAAGAAGAGCAAGCAGAGATTTGTATAGAGAACACCCATGTACAGATATTGGAATTAACAGAAGAAAGATTTGATTCAAATTCATGGTTTCTGTTGTTTCTCTGTGTATTGATGTTATGCTCATGAATGTTTGCTTCCTGTTATACATTTGCTTTTATAGGTTGTGTATGTGATTTCATGGTTGAATTGAAGTCTGAGAGGAAGTGAGAATGAGTTTCAATTGTTTCTCTGTTTGAGCAAGAATTCCTGCAAGGAGTGTAGTCGAATCGTCTGCAAGGAGTGCGTTGACAGAAGGCTCAAATAGTTAACTTTTGTTCTCATTCGCCTAAAAGTGAAAGTGGGTTACAAGAGCCGTGCAAGGAGTGCGCAGACTAAGCTAAGTCTCAAAGTTGCGATTCTGAGCAGAGGGATTGAAGACTGCTGTTGCAGGAGTGCGCAGAGTCGAAAGACTTCAACACTTAGACAGGGTTGAAGATTTGCCGCAAGGAGTGCGTGCAGGAGTTTCCTAAAAAGACTTAAAGTTGTGAGAAAGCTCAGGAGGGATAGGCCTTCAAATTTGTTGAAGGACAGCGGAGAGAATTTGCGCGAACAGGTTGAAAGGAAGCGTCGTAGGTTGACGAGCAGGTGAACGAGTCTTGTGGAAGAACCCTTCGTCATTTCGTGGATTGTATAAGGAAGAAACGGATGGACGAATTTCTCCGAGGAGATTTCACGAAGCTCTGAGGGCCGTTGGATCTTGCGGAGGTGCCAGGAAGTTACAACGCAAGCGTGGAAGGGTTCAAGGCTCGGGATAGACTGAGCGTTGATTCAAGCCGGCCAAGGTTCTTGAATTATTTCGCAAAATCGCCTATCGGGGTTTTGCAAGGAAAGAGACGAAGATTTGGCCACATGAATCACGATATTGCGATACGTGATATTCCGATGTCTACTTAGACAGTGTGGGCCACAGGGAGTCGGAGAAGTGGAGTACAGGTGGCGCGAAGTCATCGGGATCTCGCCGCGAGAAGTCCCGAGATATTGGTGTTAGGATTCGCGATCCCACGAAGTCCGAAGGCCCGATGAGATAAGGGGACGTAGAAAAGTAAACTCACGTGTGCATCGGCATTTCGACGCATCGGGTATCGGGGTTTGAAAAACCAAGTGTTTGGTGCCGCGAGTTGCGAAGTCCCGACAGAAGAAAGAGGAGGTCAGCGCTGACTGACATATCAGGTCTCGGGGATTCGAGAACCCAGTGCTCGACCTTTGAACTCGCAAAGTCACAAGTTCCAATTCCCCGATAATTCAAGAAAGGGGGATCGGGAGAAGAGAATTGTGGGTGCAGATTTCCCGAAAGGGAAATAGAAGAACCTTGGAGTTCTTCAGGCCGAGAGAAAGAAGGTCCTGAGGGAGTGGACGTGCTCCGAGGAGTGCGGCTGCGTCATTTCTCACTGCCAATGCATGAAGTGGCTGAAAAAGCAATTTGAGTAGTGTCCCATCCCTCACTTCAATCACCTGTCCCAAGGTAAGCGAGGACCCCTTAGGGTGTATGAAGACCTCTATCCTTATGAAGGACACCTCAAGACCTCTATCCTGGACATAGAGAACGTCCCTAAACGATATAGGTGGCATGTCGTATCTCTGAAAGGTAACAATGCCAATCCCAACAAATCTGACCAAGGAGTCATCTCACGATGCCATAAATGGGCCATCCTACGATGCCATAGCTCACGTGTCTGTCTGCTTTTTTCGCTACTCACTGCCAATGCATGAAGAGGCGAAAAAGAAATTTGAACAGTTTCCCATCCGTCACTCCAATCACTTGTCCTGAGGCAAGCGAGGACCCCTTAGGGTGTATGAAGTCCTCGGTCCCTCTGAAGGACACCTCAAGACCTCTATCCTGGAGGGTAGAAATTGAAATCAAGTTCTTCTTCAGCCCAGGGACATAGAGAATGTCCCTGAATGATATAGGTGGCATGCCATTTCTTCGAAAGGTAACAATGCCAATCCCAACAACTCTAACCAAGGAGTCATCTCCGAGGGTAATCTCCATCCTGGCCTCGGTGTCTCTGAGATAAGTCAAATGCTCTCTAATTCCAGTCATATGGCTCGAAGCCTCGCTACCAATATACCAGACACTGGGTGTTGTCTCAACTTAAGTGCATCATGTGAGGAAAACACACTCTCTCTCAAACTGAGTCTGAAACGTTGCCTCCTCTGTTGTAGTTGCGGTACCACCCCTCTTCTTCTTCCTATTGGGACATTGTCCATCATAGTGCCCCAACTTCTTACAAACAAAGCACTTCACTTTGCTCATATCTCTCTTCTGACAATTGCTGCTCTCTCCTCTCTGTGGTGGGGCCCCAAACTTGGGACCTTGATGACCTCCCCAACCAACCTTCTTCTTGCCCTTTGTCCAAAGAGCAAGATCCTCATCACCCTGAACTAACTACTGCTATCCAAAATCCTCTGCTACTAGTCTAGTCTCCTCTTGGACGAAGTCATCCCACATCCTCTCCCATGTGGGCATGACCTCCCTGGCAACAATGCCACGAACGAATGGACCCCATGGTTTGGTAAAGTTGTTTAAGGCTGTCCTCACCATAAAATCTGGGTCCACCACCTCTCCAACGACTCCAAGGTTGTCTTTGATTTGGGTGTATTGACCAAGGAAAGAAGTCACCGACTCACTATTGAGCATGAAAATGCCCTTGAGTCGATCATGAATAACCATCTTTCGGTTCTCATTAGAGATCTCATAAAGCTTACATAGAGATGCCCACATATCAAATGCATAAGCTTTCCCAGTCAAGTGGGGAATGATATGATCCCACACTGCATCACATATGGTCCTCTTTGCCTTGTTGTTCCTCTTCCTGAACTTTGCTAATAAGACGGGAGCATTAGCAGCAGGAATAGGAACCACTGCTTGAACTATATCCCATAGTTCGAGGTCCTCCAAGACAAAGACAATCACGGCCTTCCAAGGCGATCAATTGTTAGCCCCAAATAGCCTATCCTCCACACGCATCTAAGATGCTGACATCATTGTCGACTGCACTCAAACTGATGCTCCAACTACAAAGGAACATTGTCTAACTCCTGTCAACACAGGTGTGAAAAGAGGAAAACGAACATCGACCTCACTCCTAGCAATATAGGTGTGAAAATAGGTCATGAATAATCAACCTCACTCCTACCACGTAGGTGTGAAAAGAGACTGACGAAAATGTCCACCAACTGCTCCACAACCCTCTACAAAATTCTGCCAACAAGCTGCCACTAAACTCTGTCAATGGCTTTCCACAATATTTGCCCAAAAGGTGTCAAAAACAACCCACTCATGTGTTGTCCAAAACTCAACAAAAATCAGCAACCAAGCTTTGATACCATGAAGATTTTCAAGGTCCTATCAAGCTTCCAACTAGGTCTGTCTTTGACCTCAAGTTGGCTCTAAGTTTCAACTGTCTAACAATGGTTTGCTGTTGTTTTAGGACAACAAACTATTTAGTAACTTCTTCGCTGATTTGTTACGGTTACATAGGCCATTTAAGTGCTCTAGCATGTAGTTTTTGTCACCAAAGGTGAGCACATGCATACCAAAATATATGTAACACACCTACAGATCTTTACTGCTAAAAATACTGTAGTTCTAAACTCTAACATACATGAAATTGAACACAAGTGTTTTTGGTCAACATGACCCTGGATAAAACCCCCCCGGGAAAAACCAGTTTGGAATATAAGTGTATATATAGGGAGAATGGAAGGTGGAATAAAACAAGTACAATATATAGAAGAACCTAATACAATAACAACTTGATCCAAGTTGCAACACATCATTTTTCCATTCTTTGTTTTCTTTCATGATTTAAGGACAAGTTGAAGGCCATTGTCCTGGCGTGGTGTCCAGATAATGACAGTGTTACTCATAAATACCTTGCGGAAATGAAAATGATGGCTCGTGATGAGACCCCTTTTCTCTCAACCATGCAATTGAGAGCCATTACCATGGCTTGGTGACCAGATGATAGTAATGTCATACCACTAGATATCCATGATCATGATAGATTGGCTCATGATGAGAAACCTCCTATCCTCCAATTAACTCTTTAAGAATTCATAATCATTATTCTTGTGGGTCCCCCTTTTCTTACAGATGAATGTTTATTGCTTTCTTGGGTGATTCCTGTGCGAAGCATCTAGAAGGTTTATAAATAGGCTTTTATCTTTCACCATGTTATTGCACAGTTTGTACTTGGAAGTAAAGGAAATGTAAAAGAAAGGGAAACTGACGTAACTGGAGACTATCCTATCGCTATCACCTCAATAGGATAACTCTTTCTATTTAGGGTGGTAGGCCCAGGGGATACGTCCCCAGTGACCCGGGGTTTTGAGAAGGCAAAGGTTTAAGGCTAAGTAAAAGTTCCCCCCTCACAAGTCACCACCGATATGAAAGTCCGACTAAACAACCAATAAAGATAATAATAACCAGAAATGTACCTGCCCGGAACAAAGCAACAAGAAACTATATATTTGCAAGATCACTTGTTGGTTAGTACTTCATATAATTGGAGACTTTTTGAAACAAAGCAATTGACTGATAATATTGATGAAGCAAATCAATGATGTATAACGACAATGATCATAATATGTTACTTCAAAATAAATGCTTTTAAAAGGCTTCAATGTGAACAAAAACGATTTATCATCAATGTTACAATACCAACATTCATTTAGAAGCAAAGACTGCTATGCATTAGTCAATCTTTCAATTGCTTAAAGAATCTAAAATGCTGCAAAGTATAATTATAACTCAAATGTATAATGGCAGCAATAGGGTTAGTAGGTTATGGTTAGAAGGTATTAATAGTTGTTCAAAGATTTTGGAAGTTGTGATAAAAACACTCAAGTAAAAAGTTTTAGACTAGTGCATTCATAGGGCAAATGGAGTCAAAGGCAGTGGCAAGAGTTGAAGAAGCAATATGATAATGGAAGGGAAACAAAATGATGTAGAATAGATACATGAAAAACATTATGAGTTTTATGCAAGTGGAGTAGCAGTATGAGACAATAGGCAACATGTTCAATTCTCTCTTGAATTTTGAACGGTCCTATAAATCGAGGTGACAACTTTGTCCCCTTCCCGAACCAAATGATACTCTTATTAGGTCTGATACGAATGAAAAATTGATCTCCCATTTTATAACTTCGATCAGTCCTATGTGCATCAACATAACTTTTATGTCTATCCTGTGCTTCTTTTAGTTGTTGCCTAATTTGAATCACCTGTTCCTCCATCTCTTGAATCAATTCTGGTCCAACTGTCACTCAGTCTTCTAACCTTTCCCAACTCAATGGTGTCCTGCATGGCCTTCCATATAGAGCTCCATAGGGTGGCATTCCAATGGAGTTGTGAAAACTGTTATTGTAGGCGAACTCTACCAAAGGTAGGTACTTCTCCCAATGGGTTTGATTATCCATAACATACATCCTAAGCATGTCTTCCATAACCTGATTTGCTCTCTCAGTGTGCCCACCTTTTTTGGGACGATATGTTGTACTTAAGTTCAACTGAGTTCCCAACGCTGACTGCAAACTTGTCCAAAATCTAGATGTGAATCGAGAGTCCCTTTCTGAAATGATCTTCTTGGGTAACTCGTGCAAACAGATGACCTCAATTATAAACACGCATGCCACATCAGCGACATCATAAGTGTCTCTAACTGGAATAAAATGAGCAGTCTTGGTCAACTTATCTACTATTACAAGAATGGCATTGTGTCTATGTGATGTGAGCGACATTCGCACAACAAAATCCATAGAAATGACTTTCCACTTGGACATAGGAACATTATTCGGTTGTAGGAGACCTACCGGGTGGTGGTGGTCAGCCTTCACTTGTTGACACTCTAGGCACTTGGTGATGAAATGGACTACATCACGCTTCATGCCTACCCAGAAGAAAATCTTTTTCATGTCTGCGTACATTTTCTTTACACCCGGATGTGCACAATAAAGTGCTCTATGGGCTTCCTTGAGTATGATGCTTCGAATATCCCCACCTTCAGGGATGTACATCCTTCCCTGATATCTTAACAATCCATCTGCTTCCAGGCTATATCCTTCATACTTTCGATCTACTTTCCTCCCACTCTGGAGAGTTGAAGTAACCTTTAAATACCAAGTATCTCCAAGAAGTTTCCCCAACACACGCTCCCTCAAATTAACTTTTAAGGGTACCAAGGAGAAGACACATGGTCTCCCGCTCAAGGCATCCACGACCACGTTCTCCTTTCCTTTAATGTACGAAATTCCAAAATCGTACTCACTCATAAACTCACTCCATCCCCTTTGCTTGGAATTGAGATCCCTTTTTGTAAGGAGATGCTTTAAGCTTTCATGGTCATTTTTGAGCTCAAAGCTTTGCCCCACTAGATAATGCCTCCAAATCTTTTGAGCGAGCATTATAGCTGCCAACTCTAAATCATGAGTAGCGCAAAGCTCCTCATGTTGCTTCAACTTTCTTGATGCATACGCAATCACTCCTCCATCCTGCATGAGGATGGCCCCCAATCCTTGCTTCGAGGCATCTGTGCAAATTGTGAAGTATTTTTCCATATTCGACACTCGTAGAATTGGTGCACTAGTTAGTAACCTCTTAAACTCGATGAATGCAATATTGCATTCTTCTGTCGATTCATAGCTGACCCCCTTACGCTGCAAGGTGGTGATGGGTTTTGCTATTTTAGAGAACCCTTCCACAAACCTCCGATAATAACCTGCTAGACCCATGAAGCTTCTTACCTCATGAGCATTTTTCGGCACTGGCCATTCTATAATGGCCTTTAACTTTTCTGGGTCCACAAAGATTCCTTCACCGGAAATGATATGACCTAAATAGTGAATTTCTTTCTAAAAGAAAGAACACTTTGACAACTTGCCATATATTTTTTTCTCTCTAAGGCTCGACAACACCACTCACAAGTGTTCCTCATGTTCTCTTTCGTTCTTGGAATAGATGAGGATATCATCCAGAAAGACCTGTACAAAGCGGTCTAAGTACTTTCGGAATTCACCATTCATGAGGCTCATGAATACTACTGGCACATTGGTCAAACCAAAAGGTACTACAATGAACTTGTAATGCCCAAACCCAGTTCGAAAGGCATTTTTAGGAATATCGCCTTCCTTAATCCTTAGCTGGTGATACCCTGATCGCAGATCAATTTTTGAGAAAACTGTTGCTCCTTTCATCTAATCAAAGAGGTCATCTATCTGTGGCATTGGGTACGTATTTTTCACTGTACCACAGTTCAAGTCCCTATCTATACAGAGTTGTAAGAAACCATCATTCTTCTTCCCAAAATCTACTGGTGCACCCCAAGGTGAGACACTAGGCCTTATTAGCCTTAATTCAAGTAGTTCTTTCAAATGCATCTGCAACTCACAAAGTTCTGGCGCTGTCATCCTATACAGAGCCTTTGAAATTGGATCCACACTAGGTTTTAGCTCAATGGTAAAATCAAGCTCCCTCTCAGGAGGTAACCCTTGCAACTATTTTAGAAAAACGTCCTTAACCTGCGACAATATTGGATACTGATCCAAGGAGGGTCCTTTCCCTTCATTCACTGCTTTCACTACAGACAATCAACAACCTTGCCTCAGGCAATGTTTAACCTTCATGGTCGAGATAAAGCATGGGGAGACTTTCCTCCATACACTGTGGATCTCTACTAACCTTCCTTCATCCTCAACACAAAGCACACTTTTTGCGAAACAATCTACCATAGCTCGATGGGCTTCTAACCAATCCATCCCAATGATTAGGTCATACGTCCTTAGAGCAGTGACGTACACCTTCAATCTAGTAGTACATGCTCCCATGTCTATTAGACAATTATCGATGCTAGGCCCTACCACTTGTTTTTCCTCCAAAGCCATATCGACTTGTTTAAAGTCATCGTGCTAGTACACTGCCAACCCACACTTTTCTAATGCACAAAGGTGAAATGAAACTATATGTAGCACCATAATCAAATAAAATCTTAACATTGACATGATTTAGCGTACCTGATGACTCCACCACAGTGGATTGATGCTCTGCCTGGTGGTTATTGACCGCTGCATAAATCCGGTGGCTACTATTCACTCTTTCCATTGGGGCCTTTCCTTCTCTATGCATAAAGCCTGCTTGTAACTTTGGACAATCACGCTGGTAATGAGGTCCTCCACACCCCCAACAAGTAACCTAGGGTGGAACCTGCACACTGCCCTGTGACGGTCTCTGAAATGAATTCCTTCCCTTGGAACCCTTGCCCCTACTTGCTGCTCCTAGAAAAGGTCGTGGACCTGCCTGCGTCGTTGGCAATGAGTGGGATGTTGCACTCGTTGCCATTGAAACACCTAATGTAACTGCTCTAGGAGTGACTCTATTTCCATAAGGAGGTGGCCTAGAGATTCCTCCTCTGGAGAAGGTCCTGGGGGCCTTCCCCACGAATCCTGGATGTTGTGGAATGGTTGATTTCATACCTCCGTTTAAGATCATATGCTCTTTCACGTAACGTGCACTTTCTACTGCTTCAGCTACCAGCGATGGTTTCCACATCCATACCATGGCCCTTATCTTAGGGTTTAACCCGTACACAAAATGTTTTGCTTGTCATTGATTGGTATCCATGTAGGAGACATAATTTAGTAACTCCATGAACCTGATCTCGTATTCTTCCATGGTCCCGTTTCCTTGAACTAGAGCATGGAATGCTCCTACCTGTTGTTCCTAGTAGTAAGTAGACAAAAATTTCCTCCAGAACCTCTCTTCAAAAAGTTCCCAAGAGACGGTGTCTGGGGTAAGGTGCAACTACCTCTCCAGATTACCCCACCAGTTCATGGCACTATCCCTCAACTAAAAGATTGCTATCTTCGCCTTTGATGTGGAAGCATAGTCTCTTCAGGCGAAATTGTTGATGATTACAGTTGCGTGAGACATTCTCCAGGACACAAAACCTTAGAGAGACCCCCTGAGAGGGGTGTCTGGTTCCTATCTGAGACAGAGCTGGAACATAGAGATGGCCTCCTCCTTACAGAGAGTTGAGAAGAACTCCAGATGATTCTCCTGTGTAACGTAGTGAGAAAGGAGATCTGCTGAGTTAGACGTGCCTGTGGTTGAGCACAAGGTGAACGTGTGAATTCCCATAGAGCTGGGTGCATCGTCATGAGATAGAGATGAAGATGATGTATTAGCCTCCTCAGAACATAAAGTTGAGATGATGAACGCCAGATGACTATTCTTTGTAATGCAGTGGGAAAGAAGATCTGTTGAGTGGACGTGCTTGTGGATGAGCACAGGTGAACGTGATCCTAGTGGTTGAGCACTAGTGAGTGTGGTTCTCCTGTGAGACGCAGTGAGATAGAGATATGGACATCCCTATGAATGTGCCCTTAGTGGTTGAACACTAGTGGGTGTATGAGATCCGTTGCTATATTGTTCAAGAGTCAGACCTACATGTAACCCTAATTGTAATGTAAAGGGTACATGTCGGCCCCACCTTAATGTAATTTATAATTAATGTAAAAGATAATTAATCTGGTTATTATTAATTATATTGTGAGTTAGAGAGGTCGGCCCTGTTGTTCCAATAGACACTTATGTTGGCAGGTCAAGTCTAATATAAGTAAAGGAAGATTCCCCATTGAGGAATCATATCTTTTGTGTGAGTTTGGAAATTTCAGCAAGTATAACTTCTTGGGAAAAGTGCACACCTCTCTTGGGCGCTAGTCTTCTAGGGTTTGCAAGCACCCTCTTGTGTGCTAGGTTTTCTTGGTGGTGAAGGTCTTTCTCTTGAAGAATATAGAAAAGGATTTGACTGGGTTTTCTTCCCTTGTTGAGAAGGGTTTCCTAGGATACTTCTTGTGTTCTTGTGCATGGTGTTTCTTCTTGTGATCTTGGTTACTGCAACATAATTTTTTATGGTTTATGTTAAATGCTAAAAAGGAATGAACTTCATGCTTAAACCTTTCTTATTGAAAAATCAACAGAAACATCGTGTCATTCCTTCCAACCATGCCTCTGCACGTTCACTTGGATTAAAAAATGCAACTTTACCACATTTATCATCATGCCAAGGTTAAAAGGGTATTGTGCTACTTCCTAGCAAAAGTTCCTAAGGTTGTTATAATGGGCTTATGTTTGTAACACTACTTAACATAGCATCACCAGTAATGCCCACAGGAACAATGCCCATCCCATAAACGACAATAAAGGTTGGCATCCCCTACATTGAGTTCCCATGCAACAATTGTGAAGACGAGTTGAATGACTGAGTAGCAGTCACCACAAACTCTAAGGTTCAAGACAACTTGAATGGTTATCTTGGGGCCAACATTTAATAACCCAAATGCAACTTCCCCTTAATCGATTTGAACCAACCACACTAGCCCCAGTTGACTAGTTTAAAGTTTAGATGTGCTAATAAAGAAACTTATTTGAATTCAAAAATGCAACTTTATCACATTTATCACCATTCCAAGGTTAGAAGGGTATTGTGCTACTTCCTTGCAAAAGTTCCTAAGCTTGTTATAATGGGCTTATGTTTGTAGCACTGGTTAACATAGCATCAACAACATGCTTAACATAACATCACCAACAATGCCCACGGGAACAGTGCCCATCCCATAAATGACAATAAAGGTTGCATCCCTTACTTTGAGTTCCCATGCAACACTTGTGAAGATGAGCTGAATGACTGAGTAGCAGTCACCACAAACTTTAAGGTCCAGAACAACTTGAAAGGTTATCTTGGGGCCAATTTTTAATAACCCAAATGCATTTGCTAGCTTCTCACAATGATGGTAAAGAATTTGTTCCTTTACCTCCTCCATGTCACTCAGCACAAACCTAGTATCAGGAACATATTCTGCTACCTTCATCGGATGAGAAAAGATCTCCATCTTGGTATAGATTTTCTAGGTTTGTGATTGCAGATCTATCTCCTACTAGGAAACAATGCACTTGTTTATTAACCTCAATCCAATTGCATCCATGTGTCTTTCTTATGCCAACATATTTCATCTTTTTGTGTAGTTTTTCAATGTCATCCCTCCTGCAGGCTGTAGCATACATGTTTGACAGAAAAACATAAGGTGCAACATTTTTAGGGTCCAATAGAAAAAGGTGTTTAGCAATACACTCTCCTATCCCTATATTGTTATGTATTTTACAAGCACCAAGCAAACAAGTCCAGACAACAACATTAGGACTTATTGGCATTTTGTTTATAAAGTCTTGTGCTTCATCTAGATGCCCAACATGACCAAGAAGGTGGAAAATGCATATGTAGTGTTCTATTGTAGGTGTGATGTCACAATATTCACTCATGCAATTGAAGTATCGGTAGCCCTCATCAACTATATCTGCATGGTTGCATGCAAAAAAACACTAACTTAGGTGGCATTGCCTAGCATTATGCCAGAGTATTTCATGTGTTCAAAGAGTTTCATTTTGAAGTGAAAATTGTAAACATTGTGTTTTCATTTAAAATTTTGTAATATGTAATATGTTAATATGTAATATGTAATATGTAAGTTATAAAGTACATTATGCATCAAATTTAACTTATTACTTTAGTGTAGCTTAGACTTTAGGACTAGCCACTAGTTAAGTGGAGTAGGAAGAATCATCTTTTGATTTACTCACATATAAGCTTCCTTTTATATTTCATGTGTTCAAAGAGTGTCATTTTGAAGTGAAAATTTGTAAACCTTGTGTATTCATTTAAAATTGTGTGATATGTAATATGTTAATATGTAAGTTAGAAAGTATATTATGGAATAAATTTAACTTATTACATCAGTTTAGCTTAGACTTTTGGACTAGCCACCAGTTAAGTGGAGTAGGAACAATCACCTTTTGATGTACTCACATATAAGCTTCCTTTCCAAAAACTGATACTAGGCCAATTCATATGGTTCTCTCTATTAGTCGCTGGTCTGTAATTTATGTTATTGTTATGCACATTATCTAACATGGCGTCACAGCCATGGTAATGGTTGGCATATGAGACATAGCGAAGGGCCAAGAAGTGAGACTGAATAATTGTAGTAGCACATCAACACAGAATGATTCCAAGGCTTTTGCCAAAAGTTGGAGATGATTTAAATGGTAGAGAAAAGCACATTGGATAATCATGGAAAGGCTCCAACATAAGCATAGTTGGCATGCATAAAAAAAAAACAACCTTCTACCCTCCCCTTGCACCATTGAATTTTTCATTTATTTATGGGTGGAACCATTCTGTAAGCTCAAGGAACAAGAATGTAATTGGCATTGTAACAATAAGAACAATATTGTAGCAGTGCATTACCAAGCACAGTAACAGGAGCATTAACAACCCAAACAGGCTTGGGAAAAGTGATGTCACTGGAGCATTCACAACCCTGAATAGTCAGAGAAGTCAGATTTTGGTGCTAAAAAATGTCAAGAAAAGGCTCGGACAGGCACACAAACATGCGTGAACAAAAGGCCACATGGAAATGTATGGAATCATACAAAAGAGTGCGAAAACAATGTGGGATAGGCACACAACCCAAGGTGTGTGAAATAGGCCTGAAATAGTTTAGAAATTAGTAAAATTTCAATAAAAATTGAAGAATTATTGAGAAAATGTGTACATAAATCAAGGAACTTTGCACCAAAATTGAAGTATCCAACATGCACATAAGTCAAGTGTGCAACATTTTTACATTTCTTATGCAGAATTCATTAACTTGTGGTACTTTATGCATATGAATCAAGATGGCATAGAGTTTTGCTCTGCTTTTGCTGGTCAATGAGCGACTAAACAAAGGGCATTTGTTAAGGAAGTCCAAGGGTAATTCTTTGACGTATATGCTAGAGTAACTCGGAGAGAAGTCTAAATTAGATTATTGGATTGGTTAAGAAGTAATCTTGCAATGGTTGTCCCATAAATATGGAGCAACTATTCATAGTGGGTCCACCAAGTAGTC
>JZKD02S1245022.1:115571-164415 GCA_000966675.3 Picea glauca
GTAGCAAAACATCAACTCCTGTCTCAGTTTGTATTAGAAATCCATAGCCTGGTTCTCCCACAAGTGAGGATGCCCCTTATTACAAAAAATAATAAGTATTTAAAGACCTTCTACAAGGTAAAACTTCCCTGTAGAAGTTATCAAAACTGTTTACATAAAATCTGGGAAGATATCCCAAGTCTGACTATACTAGGAACCTAAAATAAAACTAAAACACACAAATATCTCCTAGACTGTCCAGCATGTCCAATGCAATTCGGATGTACCTAAAAAGGGTAAAAAATGGACAAGTTAGAAGGGTATTTTATTAATAAAATGATAAAAAAAATTAATTCTATCGACTAGCTACAGAATCTTGCGATTTTGTAGCTGGTCTAAATCAGACACAGAATCAGCATAAAAATCAATTCAAATCTTTTAAAGAATTAAATTCAACTATTAACAAGTATTTAATAGCTAATTGAAAGACAAACGAATCATTCAAATTGAGATTGTTGTACTAATTTGAGATCAAAACAAAACTAAAATCAAATGATTACAGAGATGCATATATTCTGTTTCGTTTGTTGCCACAAAGTCGGGTGAACAGAATCGTAATGAACAGTAATGAAATCGTTTCATATCAAATTGAAATCGATATAATTAAAACAAAACATAGGCAATTGTTATGCTGCCTCATCAACAGGAAACACGATCGAATCCAAACAAGATCATTTTCAAATCGACATAACTGTATTGACATAACAAACGATCCACGCCATGAGCGAATTAAATCAAAACTGGCGCGTAAATGTTCACAAACGAAATCATAATGAGATCAATCAACAGGATTTGTAGGATTATTTCGATCGTTTGTTATTGCTATTTGGGGCAAACAAACTCGATTGACATTGAACGAAACCGTTCCTTTCAAAACGAATTATAACCGGATTTGACAGAGATAACAAATGTCGATCAATTCATTTTGCAAATCAAACAGAGCAGCATCTATGATACGAATCCAACTCATGAAAATCATCGTACTAACTGAAAATACACAGCAATCTAATCAAGACAAGAGCGAATTGAACAGCTGGGGTTTAACATAGTTGTCGTGAATCAAAACCGTTCCATGATTCGGGCATATTTGCACAGGCTTAAATGAGAATATTGTTTTCATGAAAAACAGAGTCGTTCTTTCCAAATCATTGTCAATCAGAGTTGTATTCCCGATTTAGAAGATTATATCAATTCAAACTCACGAAGTCGTTCCAAAATCACGGCATACAAACTAAATTAGAGCCGATATAATTTAACCATAACGAAATTATACCAAATCAAACATGATCGTGCTCTAAATTCAGCATGAAAAAATCATGTTCAAATTGGATACAAACAAATTCAATTGAAAGCAAACCATCGATTTCGTTAACTCAACAGACAAACGAATCAAATCCGATGAAAATCTATTAGTGGCTAAACTGGGCATGAGCAAATCGTGTATCCAAATCGAAACTTCATTTATTTTTAGCAAAGCGAAAACAATGTACAGGATGAATAACATTATGACAGAGCCATTTCGAATAATAAACACAGGTATTTGAAAACCAAATTCACATCATTATATTAATCCTGGTCATTCACAAAACTAAAATGATATCAAAATTCATACCTGTATGACAAGCAGACGGCTTGATCATGACATTTTGGAATTGACAACGGCTGTAGCCGATTCAATAGTTCGAAAAACGATGGAACCAGTAGTTTTCTTCTTCCTATCATTTGCTTGAAGTTTATCCCTTTGGTTGGTCAACACTGCAACTTGGTTTTCCAGTGATTTGATTTTTGATTGAAGCATAGGAACGTCTATATAGTATCGTTCCAGCCACACATCACATTGGTCACATGACAATTGTCCGGGCTTCGAAGATGCAAGTGAGGGTTTGGTTAAATTGTTGAGGGTTTCGTTAGGTAGTTCGATCCTAGGGTAGCTAGGACTATTCTTTAGGCAAGGGGGCAGATTCGAAACAAAATCATAAGGTGGATCAGAGCACAGACCTTGTGAGTAAGGGTACTCACTAGCTAGGAAGCATTCTATGTCAGAGTCCAAATCCTCACTAAGGATTATGGGCTTCTGCTCAACACTAGGTTTAGGCTTATTTCTAGCCATTCTCAAGATAAGCCGAGCATTCTTTTTTCCTTTGCCATCAACAGTAGGGTTACCTCTAACCTTTTTGCTCACGGGATTTTTTATAGCCTCAGCCTTTTCAGTTATAACGTCGGGTAAGTCAATATCGGGGTCGACCGAGGGCTTAGGAGAGGGCAGTAGGATATGGAAGGGCACGGATGGCACGACCTTGGTTTCATTAACCATAGGCTTGTCAATCTGGACAGGGTCTGTATCATCAAAACCATTTTGAGCGATAAAAGCTCGCCAGCTATCACCGTGGAGACTTAAGTGATGAACAATGATAAGTCTAATTAGTCCATGGTGAAACAGGCTACTATCGGCCTTCTCCCTTTTAAACCTTTTTGACATTTTGTACAGGCTACGCTGGAAATAAAAAGGCATATTCAATGGATACCCTATAAAATTCATTAAAAAACGCAGGTGGTAGAGAAAAACGAGTCCATATCAACCCTCACAGGTCATGAATTGTTTAACTACTATCAAAAGGTCATGCCATCGTGGCTTAAGCATGGAAATGGGCATACCTCTGTCACAGGATGTGACCTTTCGCGAGACGAACAATAGTGGCCATGGCACCTCTTCCACTTTTGAATTTTTAAACCAATGCTAGCCCGTGGCTGCTAACCCGGTGGCAGAGCTAATGAACTCTTCACTGATTTCCAACTAAATGTCACCCACCTTGGCTCTATATCCATCAAAAGTCAGGGCGAATTGTTGTGCAACACATAGATTAAAACCCTCAAACCTCTGCACGAAGGTGAGCCAACCGCTATCCTCTAAGTCCTTCTATGCATTGTCGAACAGTAGCAAGGCTTGGCTACCATTCGGCTCGATTCGCACCACTGGTGCCATGGAGCCGAGCACACGGTAAGTCTAGGGTTTGAATCATAGCATACATAGGAGCAGAGTGCACGAAGGGTTACCCGAGCTAACAGCAGTGAAATAGGGATAAGGGATAGGCATTAATGACATTGTGCGAAGGTGGTGGAGCTTATTTTTGCCATGCATAATAGTTATTGCCAAGGTACAACCGCCGGCGCTTATTGCTGTTCAACCCACTATTGTATATTTCAACAATTATGTCACTTGCCCAACCAATGAAATCAATGGTAAGTGTATAAACCAACGTGCGCAATCAAAGTTATGCCATAGTTTTAAACACCCAACATACAAATCGAAACCAATACCAAGTGTTGGACCAATGTTCCAATGCGTTTTGAACTAGGTTTCATATCAAATGAAATATATCAAGGGTTTAACCATAACACTTATATATTTTTATGAAACCAATGGCCAAGTAAATCAAATCAAAGAACATATAAATCCAAATGCCAATGCATCACAAACTCAATGAAACAAAATTACACAATCAATCGAAGCATGAGTACAGATCAAAAGGTCTTGCCAACTGTATAATGATAAGCGAAATATATAACGACAAGAATGATAACGACAATTCAATACTGATTTTAACGCGACTTCGAAAAGATCAAGGTTTTCACGCTTACAGTCGTGAAAACAAAAATGAAGGTAAATGTGCAAATGTCGCAAAAATAAAAGTGTTGTTTATTTGAAAATTGCAACGAAAAATTGATGTTTGCAAAACATTGGTGTAGGCAGCTTATTAGTCAGTGGAAAATGTGAATTGGCTGCCAACAGGATGTTTTTCTACCAACAATATGTCCTGCTTGGAACCTTCTCCGCTTGGAGAATGTCTTTCCATCAGCACACTGATTATCCATCTAGCTGGCAATCATTTCCAACACTAGTGGTAGTCTCCATGGCAATCGAAACAATGCCATCCAATAGAACACAACTGTGTCTATCCATAGCAGTACACAACTACTACCCAATGGTACACAACCACTCCTAGTAGCACACAAATACTAATCAGTGACACCTAGTAACTATCAATGGATAACATCTACAACCGTATCATACAACTACTGTCCAGAGACATACAGTCTCCACAAGAATCATATAATCTGATATCAACCTACATAAACAATATCATGATACAAATTGAGTCATCTAGGTCATTCTTCCACTCACATCTGTGAGATCTGGAAGAGCATCTGCCCTCAGAAAGTAAAACATCAGCCATGGGCTATCTGGACTATTCTTCCCAAGCATAGAAGAATAATTGTCCTTGATTTCTGAGCTTGGACCATTCACCTAACTAGGCCATTCCTTCGTCACTAATCATAGTGCAACCTAGAGAGAATGAGTCTGCCCTAAGGAATGCCTCTCCATGATTGTTGAACCTAGACCATTCACCTAACTAGGCCATTCCTTCGACACTAGTCATAGTACAACCTGGAGAGAATGAGTCTGCTGTAGGGAATGACTGTCTGGAACATTTCTTATGGAATTGACTGTCCTGCACCAACCTCCAAAATGGACCATTCTTCGAAACTGCTCACAACTGTGAATTCCGATAGAATGACTGCCCGACGATGCAGACCACTAATCAGAGTGACTTCCAAGAAGAATGAATGTCCTAGACCATTCCCCCACACTAGCCATATGGGGAATCGTTGTCTATGGTACATCAACAATCTATTAGACCATTTTCATTACCAAAATGATTGTCCGATCTGTACCATTTTTCGAACTAGAAAACGTCTGTCTGTTAGAAATCTTGGGCCACTTTCTGAACTTGAAGGTGACTGCCCAACCTGAACCATTTTCCAAACTGGAAAATGAGTGCCCATAAATCAATAACATATCAGTGCTCCCTCCCAACCTCAGAGTAATCACTTCCTTTTTCAATAAGAAATTCATCTCCATGAGCCCAAACTTGTCCCTTAAGTACGCAAACTTTTCATCTTGGACAGAGGCTTTACCAAAATATATGTGATATGCTCATCTGTGGACATATACTGGAGAACTACTTGTCCCCTTTGGACTTTATCATGGAGAAAACAATGCTTGATCTCAATGTGCTTTGACATGTCATGGAACATCGAGCTCTTTGAAATCTTCACATAACTCTGATCATCACCATATATCACGGTCGAATCCAACACCTGATCAAACAGTGCAGAAACTAGCTTACGGAGTCACATTGCTTCTGTACAAGCATCACAAGCTGCAATATAATCTTCTTATGCGGTGTTGAGTGCAACAGACTTATGTTCCCTACTAGCCCATGACATCGTGGAAAAGCTCAAACTAAAACATATCCAGGTAGCACTTCTTCTGTCATTTGCACTCCCTGCCCAATCTGAATCAATAAATCCATGCAGTTGTATATCATAACTTAAACGTCCCACAAAACAAATATCTGGTTGAGTATTCTTGAAATACATTAACGAGCCAATCAATTTTTGATACAGAGAGGGATCGACTGGATTAGAGTCTCTCAACTTCTTCAGATATGTAATCATGGGAATTTGCGATGGATTTGCAATCCATCATCCCGGACTTCTTAAGAACCGCTTCAATATACTTCCTCTGTCATAGGAAGTTTTCACCACGCTTTTGTTGTACATGAGAGGCTCTTCACCAAGTTTTCTTGAATCCATACAAGGTCTTCCTCCATCTGCATACAAGGGTATCTTTTTAGTATACCTCAAAACCTTGAGGTTGCTCTACATACGCTTCTTCTTCAATTACTTTGTTAAGAAGAACAATCTTTACATTCATCTGATGTAAACTCCAACCCATGGATACTGCAGGAGATATAATGGCTCAGGTACAGGTATATATGGTTACAAGATCAATTTGTCATCATAGTCTTCTCCCTCCTACTGGGAGAACCCTCTAGCTTGGAGTCTCGCCTTATATCTATCAATGCTTAATTCTTTTTCACAATTTCTCATATACATTGTTCTTCATCAATAGTATTCATATGCAGTGGAGTATTCATTTCACCTAGCAATAATAGAATCTTTCAAAGACTGCTTACACAATTTGTAGTGTAGCAACTATCACCCTTGATATACACAAATTTGAAGCTTAACAATTTAATCAAACCTGGAACCTGAAGCCTCAACTATTATGGAGGGTGCACTTGTTCTTCTAAATGCATTGAATCCAAGATTGCATCTTGGACAAGTTCTCTAATACTTTCCTTGCAAACACACTCATGTTTTGCTAGATAGCATATACAAGTGCATACCTTTGAAACCTTATAACAACATCCAGCTTGTCTTCCAATCTGAAACTAGATATCATCTTGACAAGAAGAGATTAGAAACTCAATTAGAAGATTCAATGATTAGGACAAGCTAGAAACTCTAAAATTTCAACTTTGACTAGAAAATCAATTTGACCAGAAGTCAACCTTTGACTTTGACTTTAACTTTGACCAATCAACCTTTGACTTTAATCAATTAAACTTTGACTTTGACCAAAAATTCAAACCTGGCGTTTTTGCTAGTTGAGGGTACCAAGAGGTGCGCTAGGATAGGGCACACTAGGATCTCAAGGAATTAAGTCAAATGCTTCACCATAAGTGCTAGAACATAAGGGTTAGGGTTTGTTACAGCTGCATAATCAGAAAAACTAGTTGCAGTTGTAAATGGTGCCATAACGAGCTTAACAAATAACTTCCCAATGTATCTTCCAGTGGTTAGACTGTCTGAAGATAGTGTGGGCCCATAACCTATTAGAAATAAAGAGATGTGCTTGTTTTTCTAAAGACAATATAACAATATTGTCACCCAACCAATAGGCACAAAGGCCACTCCCGAACACATTAACCTTGACAGACAGAATAATTCTGGAGGCAAACCAATAGCCAACCAAGGTAGCGCACCTTTCTCCAAGGATAGCGCACCAAGAAAAGATTAACCAAAGACCAATCAAAAAGTAAACACCATAACCAAGAGAAAATCCAACCAAAATCCAAAATCCCAGTTGTCGCAACTGCACTCCCTCTACAAACTTGCGCACCACTAGTCTTATGCAGTTGTGAGAGTAAGAGTGTCAAATGAGCTCTAACGCCCTTTATTTATACTGCTCTATCTCACTTGACTGGGTCGACTTCTATTTCTAGAGGCTAATAACTCAATATTAAATATTCTCTTGAGTCGACTTGTCTTCTAGGGTTATTATCAAAAAATTTAGGGTTTCTATTGCTTCTCGGAATATTCTAGTCTTGTCAAATTTTACACGTGGAGGTTAATACCTCCTGCAACTACCATAATATCGACACTCTACAATCCAGTCTTTGTCTTTGGGAGCCCGTCTATCTCCGAAAACAAATTCAATCAAAGTGGGAGCATCATACCCATATAATGCTCAGAAGGGGGTCATGTCGATGGACATGTGGAAGGTGGTGTTGTAACAGTGCTCTCCTAGATGTAACCACCTCACCCATGCACTATGTTGTCCTCTCACATAGCTCCTCAAGAAACCCTCAACCCACTTGCTGACTATATATGTATGTCCATCAGTCTGAGGGTGGTAACTGGTACTGGGCGTCAACTCTGTCCCCACCAATCTGAATAAGTCCCTCCAAAACGTGTTAATAAACCGATTGTCCCTATCACTGACAATGTTATGTGGCAACCCATGAAGTTTGAAAACCTCTCTGAAGGATAGCTTTGCCACATGTACTACGTTGTAATCTGTCAGAATTCCATAGAAATGTGCAAACTTGGTCAATCTGTTGACCACCACATAGATACAATCGTTACCCTGAACCTTGGGTAGGCCTGTAATGAAGTCCATGGAGATGCTTTCCCATTTCTTCTCTAGAATGGGAAGTGGTTGAAGTAACCCTGCTAGAAGAGTCTGCTCTGACTTGTTCCGCTAACAAGTCACGCACTCACTATTATGTCCCATCACATCCTATTTAAGACCCTTCCAAGAGAATTTCTCTCTGACCTGCCTGTAGGTTTTGAAAAAACCCTGATGGCCTACTAGTGAGGAGTCATATACTGTAGCCAAAATATTCTTCCTAAGACCCGATCCTGTCACTAGATAGACTCAATCTTTGTATAATATGACATCATCAATGACTATGTACTTGTCATCCTATACCTTCCCATCCAAAAGCTCACAAGCGAACATGTTCTTGGAATATTCCACTAACAAGTGGGATTTCCAATCTGTTGAAATCTCCATAAGGAAACAAGTTGTTGGCCTCCTAGACAATGCATCCGCCACAATGTTCTTCTTACCCTTGACATACTCTATGTCAAAATCAAAGGCTTGGACCTTTGTCACCCACTTCTATTGATGCTAACTGAGATCCTTCTGCTCAAGGAAATACTTCAAGCTGTTATGGTCTCTCTTGACCACAAATTTGGTGCCCACCAAGTACTGTCTAAATTTGGTCAAGGCATGCATGATTGCAAGCATTTCCTTGACCACAAATTTGCTTCCCACCAAGTACTGTGTAAATTTGGTCAAGGCATGCATGATTGCAAGAATTTCCTTGTCACAGACCTAGTACAGCCTCTCGAGCCGAGTGATCTTCCTTCTCTCAAACACAATGGGGTGTCCTCCTTGCATCAACACTTCTTCGATCCCCTCTCCCGATGCATCACACTACAATACAAATAAAAACGTGAAGTATGGTAATGTTAAAATTGGGCACGTGCCCATGAATTCCTTCATTTAATCAAATGCCTTATCTGACTCATCGGTCCAGATGAAAGCTCCTTCTCTGGTGAGATCGGTGAGTGGTGCCCCCAATTGTGAGAAACCTCTCACAAACCTCATGTAATAGTCGTATATCCAAAGAAAATCCTCAAATCTATCATGTTCTTTGGTGTTTGCCAATCCAAAATGGCCTTGATTTTCTCCTCGTGCACCTGTACCCCCTGTGCATTGATAATATGGCCCAATTAAAGCCCCTCTATCATGCCAAACTCACACTTTCACTCCTTGGAATATAGTGACTAGGACTCCATGATGTTAAGTACCTCATCTAAGTGCCTCAGGTTCTCCTACCATGTCTTGTTGTAGACAAATATGTTGTCGAAGAACACCAATATTGATTTCCTCAAGTGATCCCTGAAAATATGGTTCATGCAAGACTGAAATGTAGTTGGTACATTCGTTATCCCAAATGGCATAACCAGAAACTCAAAATGACCAAAGTGGCATTTGAATGTCATCTTCTCTACATCCTACTCTTGAATGCAGATCTGATGATATCCAGAGCATAGATCAATATTAGAGAAGAAAACTCCCCGATGCAGTTCGTCCATCAACTCATCAATGCATGGGATAGGATATCGATTTTCATGGTTTCCTTGTTCAAAGCTCGGTAGTCTATACACATCCTCACGGTAACATCCTTCTTCAAGACTAAGAAAACTGAAGAAGTGAATGGGCTACTATTGGGTTTGATGTGTCCCATCACTAGCAATTCCTTTATTGCCTTATTTGTCTCATCCTTGAACCTCCAAGTCAATGGTGTGCTCAAACCCCCTATCAGGTGGTCTCCCTAGTGGAATTAGACCAAAAACATGTTGATGTCATCCTAACAAAGTCTTGATCTTTGTCTGATACTGTTATTGACCATATGAATCCCTCCATGTGGTGATCAAGAACTTTGTTGCATAAGCTACCTCCCCATGCCTAAATATCCTCTCCATCCTCTTGGCCGAAATTGTTCTAGGTGCTCCTGTCGACATGCCCCTCATTTCAAGGATTTGGTAGTTGGTCGTGATTTTTCCCAAGGTGATCAACCACTGGACTCCCAACACCACATCTGTGTTAAATAGGTCAAGTACATAAAATGTGTCTCTCACTGTGTAGTTACCTAGCTTTACCTCCAAGTCCGAGACTCTGTCTATACACTCCACTATGTGGCCATCTGCTACTACAACATCAAACTACTTTGTCTGAAGTGCTCGCCTCGATACCAATGAATCATCAATGAAGTTGTGGGTGTCCCCGCCATCTATCAGGGCAATTGCCTGTTGTCCCTGAATAGTCACTCTGATCCAGAGGGTGTCATACCTGGGAATACCAGAAAGGGTCGCTATGACTCCTCCCTTTGTTGGTGCCCTTATGTTAGCCTTCTCATGAGGATGTGGTACTACCGATGGTTGGAACCCAATCGGTGTCGGTGGTCTCCGTGGGGGATGCTCCTCCGCTAGTGATGGCTCCTCCTCTGAGATAGTGGATTCTTTGTCCTGTTCCCCCTCATTATTGTCCACACTACCTGTTGCCACCTCAATATAATCAATCTCTCCCTTGCCCATGCACCTTTGGCCTGGAACCCAAGGGTCCTTGTAGCTGAAGAAAATCTTCTTCCTCATAAGATCTTGCCTCGTCTCATCATCCAACTTCTCCTTAGTCTTCCATTCTCTCTGGAATGACTTCCTGTCTATGTCCTTCTGGGGCACAAAGGGTTTGAAGAAAATTTTAGTTTTTGGCACTGAGTCTTCTAGATCTCTAGTGTGTAGGATGGCATCATGTAATGTGTGGGGCCTGCAAGCATTTATTCATCCTCTCAAGGGTTCGGTGAGCCCCTTTGTGAAAAGCATGACCAACCTGGGCTCTGAAATATTAGTTATCGCCATGGCTACCCTCTAGAACTTTGTGATTAATTCTTCTAGCGTGCCTTAACTGAGCTAAGTCCCTGAAATGGATCTCTGGATCCCTCCTCTCAAACCTGTCCATGGTCCTCTCTGTGACCTCCCTATAAGAAGTGATTTGACTGTGACCCAACATCACTAGTCCATGATGCCACCACTCATGTGACTCACCCTCCAAATGCAAGGTAGTGAAATTTATGTCCTCTATCTCTGTCATCTGGTTGAGCTTGTAGTGTGTGTCTAGTTTTTGTACCTAAGCTCTAGCAGTGCATTTGGATGATCCGTCGAAACAAGGTATAGTGAGTTTACCAACTTTCCGGATGAAGTCTATGTTATGCCCCTATTTTTTTTTTCCTCCCCTTAGAGTATCTTTGGGACGGTTCCTGACCCTGAGTCCACAATACTCCACTAGGGTCATGTCCTGATGGAAATCTGGTCCCAAGGCTGCATACTCTCTCCTATACTTGACAATATCCGCTGCCTGTGTGGGTTGCCTATGTGATATCGGTTGTTGTGTTGTTGTTGGGGGTTCCATTTGGAAGCTAGGGAATAATGGTTTGGGAATCCTACTTGAAGGATTGTATTTATGAGTCGGTCAATGGGCTCTGCTACCTGCCCCTGAATTACCCTATGTTGCATGTGGAAACTGTGTGCTCGGTGTTCTCCCTGTGGAAAAACTGTTGGCCATCTGTGCCAAAGACTAAGTCATAGCTTTCTCACTGACCACTAAATTTTTGAGTACCTACATGAAGGTTGCCTCTGGTTCCATGGGGGCTTTTCCATTTCCCTCTAGTCTCTCAAATTTGTCTCCCATCATCCTCTTTGCCTCACGCTTCGCCCTTCTCTCTACTTCCCTATGCGCCTCTTCCTCTGAACAAGGATGAAAGGGGGGATAATCTAGCCTAGGTCCCCTCTCCTTGTGTTTGTTGTAAGTGACATATTCATCACCTATGTGATCACGACCCTCTGGTTCCTCTACTGAACCCATCGATTTTAGTCACAGGTTGGTAAGACTAAATATCTGATACCACTGTACTATCCCGAATTCCTCAAATCAAAATATATATTTCTACTGACTATTATTTGTTGTCGAAACTGATACACTTTGGGATTTTGGATGCATCTAGAAGATTGGCTTTAACATGTGTGGTGATTTTGCATGTGATTATAGTTGCTTAACAGTTTATAAGAAAATACGCAAAAGATAAAGACACAGAACAAGTGAAACAATGTAGTATGAAAATGATTGGGTACAGTGTTGCATGCAACTAAGTAAAATAAATCTCTCAGCTAGATCAGAGACAAAAGGATATTTGCTGGAATACAATAAGTAAACTAAAACAATGATACCCGAAAATAGAAGAACGTTGCTAGATCAATGGATGAGGTGTAGGATCTGTTGCATGCTACGACAACTCATACGACAACTGCTACAAGACTGCAAAGTTTTCCCTGGTGGCTAAACTCCTCGGATATGCTTGGAATCTATCTAAGACAATGTGCCCTGACCTCATGCACACTCTATGTCTCTGTCCAATTGAAGATCGACCCTCTGCAAATTTGTACGGACCCCGGATGGATCCCCCTAGGGGAATGCGCCCTAACTACTGCCAACAACTGTGCCCTAAAGATTCCATCGTCGGAATCTGGCTATAATAGTCTCAAACAGAGCACCCTAGGTTCCTCTGTAACGGGTCGAAAGGGTTTCCCTATATCGGATCCAGTGATCTCTCGGGAACCCTAAATGTATCCTCCCCAACTACTGCACTCTCATTGGCTTACTGATGCGCCCAAGATGATTTATTCGCTAGAATCTAATGAGAAACTAGTCAACAAATGCACCCTTCCTTCTTCTCAATTGGGTTGGAAAGGAATCACTATATTCTCCCTCGCTAGGACAAGTCAAGTCTCTAAGTCTCCTTAGAAGCTAGGCCCTCACCATGATAAAGTGCGCCCATGTTGTTGCAACCTGTGTAACTACTACTAAAGATCGATGGAATATCTATATGATCTACCCGATGACTAGGGTGTCTCTCTCAACACCAAAATCAATATTTGGGTGTATTCCTCCTAGAATCCACAGTCACTTATTCACCTATACCTGTGAAGTCGTCTCAGAGCTCACTCTCAAGTCATAAAATTTGCATAATGAGGAATTAGGTTGCTTCTCCTCCTCATATACTCCTCCAAAACCCTAATTCATTGTTGACTTCTATTTTTAGCTCAAAATCACTTAAAGTTGTTGTTTTCCTCTAAATCTCCCTCGCTATAGTCTAACGAGGATGTTTGGACTACTAATCCCTCCTCTCTGGAGCTCCTACTCAGGAAGGGACATTACAATTTTAGAGTAGATCGCCCCAATTTTCTAGAACAAGTGGTGACTCAAGACTCAACATGCCTTGGTACTTCTAAACCCTTGTATAGTTCTAGGTAACTCCTCTCAATATGTTCTATACTTGCTCTTTGACCCAATATCAAATAGTTCAAGAGCAAGGTGTGTTGATGTTTGGACAACATTGGGAAGACTTTCTCTTAGATTAATAATTAATAATATAATTAATGATTATTCAATAATATATATAATAAGTAAATGATAATAATAAATAGTTATTGATTATCCAAGGGACGCATCCTTTCATGGATGGTCACCATATGTTCTCTATGTATGGAACACTCATCATTTTAATAATATTATCTCACATAGAAAAATCAACATGGTATCAGAGTGGGACTGGGCTTTACTCCCTCACGGGAGGGCCCATAGCAGATTCTCTATTTCCTAGTGGGTAATGTATAACCCTCAACGTCATATACAAATACCAGACTGTAGAGATTAATTTGACATTACACATCTATTAAACAGTTTTAAGTTGTCGGTACATATAACTTTCACTAAAAGGATTAAATATATACGGATATATTTCACATGGCTATTGTAAGACCACGAGTGCCATTTTTATCACACGTCTAAAATTGTACAATGGGTCGTCGTTGCTAGCCTTAAACTTAATGCTACTACTCCACCGTGGTGCATTAAATGCCTATTTTCCTGTGGTTCAATCATAAGCCGTATTTGTGATTTCTGAATGCCTATCATGAGCATCTAATAGAAAGTGAACTTTGTTAGTAGTTCAGTTGGCTCGATCGAATTTTACTAGTTTTGTTGGCTCGATGGCATGCAAACTATATTTGTAATTTATGACTGGCTATCGAGAGCATCGAGAGCATCCAATTGAAGGCAAACTCCATTTGTAGTTACCCTAGGTCGATCAAACGCAAACCGTATTTGTAATTTCTGAGTGCCTATGGTAAGCATCTAATTGAAGGCGAATTGCATTTGTAGTTACCCTAGGTCAATCGAATGCAAGCCATATTTGTAATTTCTAAGTGCCTATGTTGAGCATCTAATTGAAGGCTAACTCTATTTGTAGTTCCCCTAGTTCAATCGAATGCAAATTATATTTGAAATATCTAAATGCCTATTTTCCTGGGAGAGATGGATCTAAGATTTGGAGAGAATTGTCGCTATCTGGATGAAGCACATATTCAAGAGATGCAATTTGCGAGTTTGACTCCCCAGGAAGTGTGTAGGGTTTCCAATGGTTGTTTACTATGCAGACATGCTCATCGTGAGCTCGCAGCACAGGAGGAAAAGAAAAGCATACAATCCATGGTAACGATGAGGAAGAGTTGACTTCACTCCATTCCGCTATGAGCAGTGGACATGCTAATTTTGTTGAAGCATTATTGCAGACAGGTGCAAATGTTTATGTGGTAAACTATGGTGAGCACACAACTTTGCATTACGTTGTGAGTAAAGGGCAGTTTAAGATTGCCCAAGTTTTAATCTCCAATGGTGCCAACGTCAAGCTAAAGGATGAGTTTGGTTACACTCCATTACATCAGGAAGCAAGGGCAAGGCACCCATAAATATGTTGAAAAGAGATGTTTGAGGCAGCAGCGTAAGATATTCTTCCCAGAGGGTCCTTTGTGCACTAGTAGGGGGGAATGTGGACTTCATACTGATGTGCCTCAGACAGTCAGATGAAGGAACCAAGACATTGGTTTCATGAGGGAACCTCGGTATGTCTTGGGGGACATTGGCTCCATGAGGAAACCTCATGTGTCCTAGAGAAGACATTGTTTCCATGGGGGAACCTCGATATGTCTTAGACATGTGTTCCATGAGGGAACCACAAGATGTCTAGTATGGACACAATTCATGAGTGAATCATGAGGTTCGACACTTCAAGATATTTGGGTGTCCAATATACATTCATGTACCAAAGGAGAAAAGGACCAAGCTATATCCTTCAAGAAAAAATGGTACATTTGTGGGGTACAATGAGTCTTCAAAGGCATACCAGATCTACATCCCTGGTCAAAGATAGATTGAGGTGACCAGAGATGTTACCTTTGAGGAGGAGGTATCCTTCAAGAGATCTAGAGGATCTTACATGGAGATTGATATTGAGAAACAGTTGAGCCTATTGATCCAATTGATCTCGTTGATCATGTAGCTCCAGTTAATGTTCCCAGAGATATTGCAATAGGTCAAAAGAGACCTGCATGAGCTCGTCAGACTCTACAGCAGGTAGAAGGACATGAAAATCCTCGTAGTACCTTTCGAGAGAGCAAGAGACCTCAGAGATATTCATGCTACGTTGCAACTATGAGCCACAATCATTGATTATGATCCTTCATGTTATGAGGATTGATTATGAGCCTTCATGTTATGAACAAGAAACTAGTCATCCAGTATGGAGAGATGTCATGATGGAGGAGTATCAGTCCATCATGAAGAATGATGTGTGGGATATTGTTCTGAGAATTGAGGGGAAGTTTGTAATGACTTCCAAGTGGATCTATACGATCAATCACACAACTGACGGGAGCATCAAGAAGCACAAAACAAGAATTGTTGCTAGAGGATTCTCTCAGGTGGAGGGAATAGATTATGAAGAGACATTTGCTCCTATTGCCCAATACACTTCTATCTAGATGATTATTTCCCTTGCAACATCCATGGGTTGAAGAGTACATCAGATGGATGTGAAGACAACCTTTCTCAATGGAGAGATTGAGGAAGAAGTATACATCAAGTAGCCAAATGGTTTTGTGATACATGAGAAGGAGTCTCATGTGTGCAAGTTGAAGAAGACCATGTATGGACTCAAGCAGGCAGCTCGAGCTTGGTATGCGAGGATTTATGGATATCGGATGAGTTTTGGCTTCATCAAAAATGTTGTTGATTGCAATCTATATTACAATACTGTTAATGGTAAGTCCATGATTTTGGTCCTCTACGTTGATGATTTATTCCTCACCAGTACAGAGAGCCTTATTGCAGAATGCAAGTATGCGTTGGCATCTAAGTTTGAGATGAAGGACCTTGGTATGATGCACTACCTCTTGGGACTAGAAGTGTGGCAGAGAACTGATGAGATCTTCTTGAGTCAGGGGAAGTATATAGCTGAGATATTGAAGAAGTTTGGGATGTTGAAATGTAAGCGCATGGCTACACCAATGGTGACGAATCTGAAGAAACTAAGTGTGTCTTCTTCCGATTATGACGAGATTGATTTGCCCTTGTACACACAGCTGATTGGATAATTGATGTATTTGGTTAACACCAAACCAGATATTTGTTATGCATTGAGTGCACTTAACCAATTTATGAGTCAACTGAGACAGAGATACTAGATTGTTGTGAAGCATGTGTTGAGATACCTGCGAGGCATAGTTGGACATGGTCTGAGATATACTTCTAGTATTGAAATGAGATTGCAAGGATATACTAACTCTTATTGGGTAGGGAGTGCAGTGGATAGGAAGAGCACCTCCAGGTGTTGCTTCACTTTGGGATCTGCCATGGTTTCCTAGTGTAGAAGGAAATAGACTTATGTGGCTTTGAGCACTGCAGAAACATAGTACATTGCATTGAGTGTGGAAGTCTGTGAAGCAGTGTGGCTTCACAAGCTCCTTGCGGATTTATTTGGACTGTTTTGTAATCCATATTTATTCATTATGATAACCATATATGTGTGAAGCTCTCAGAGAATCCAATTTTTCATGACAAATCGAAACACATTGAGATCAAGTACCATTACATCTAATACATGGTGCAGAGGAAGGAAGTGCAGGTGCAGTACCTTCCTACAGATGAGTAGGTTGTTGATGTTCTTACCAAATCAGGATCAAGTTTGAGTACTTCTGTGACATACTTGGCGTGGTAGAGAATGCCTCCTTCGCTGAGAGGGAGTGTTGATGTTTGCAGCTTCCTGAGACATTCTCCACATCGTACTCCTCTATGACTGAGTTGAGTTGATCTGTGAGGAAACGTATCCAAGAAGTGATAAGTGGGTTTGGGATTATAGCCCAACATCCCTTGTGGAGAGCACATGAGGACATGTCAAGGGAGTTGACCTTGATGTCACACACTATGGGAAGTTGACCCTAGTGTTTCTAGAGGGAGTAACCTCTAGAAGTCCACATGGGAGTGCCATGTGTGACAGACATTCTCCATATCTTACTTGTCTGTGATTGATTTGAGTTGATCTATGAGGACACTTATCCCTTCTCAGATAAGTGGGACACTTATCTGAGAAGGGATAAGTGGGTTTGGGCTTATATCCCAATGTCCCTTGTGGATATCACGAGGACATGTCAAGGGATTTGACCTTGATGTCACACACTATGGGGAGTTGACCCTAGTGTTCCTAGAGGGGGATTAGCCTCTAGAAGTCCACATGGAAAAGCCATGTGTGACAGACCTTTTGCTACTATGGTGGTTTTGTACCACTGGCAGAGATTCTGTGTCTCTGGACAATAGTTGTGTGCTACTACAATGGTTGTGTACCATTGGCAGTGAATGTGTGTCACTGGAGATTAGTTGTGTGCTACTAGTTGATTACAGAGTAGTCAGTGGAATAMTAGATGAAGACATCATGGAAATATGCCTCCCTATATAAGAGGGAGTGTTGATGTTTCAACATCAGGTGGACGCTCTCCTAGATTAAGCTGCAGACCAAGGGAGATAGGATACATTTATGATAAAGGTGCACTTGTGGTAAATGGGCCTGTTATCCCCATTTTGTGGATAACTAAGGAGATTATGTCTCGAGGCCCTCAAGTTGCATATATGGAGTGTCGAGAGGCCACATGACCAACAGTGTCCCTTTTGCACAACTGTAATGTCCCCACTTTGTGACATCAGGGTATTAAACAGTGTTATGATGACGAGGGTAGCCAGTTGGAGATTATAGCGAGTACATGAGCTATTGAGGGATATTTTGGGGTCTGGCTTGCATCGCTCATACTATTTCATCATTATGATCCATTACGCACAGGTTGACTTTGGTTCCGTTGCATTCCGACGATTTCCATGATTTTGAGTATTTTGAGCTATAGGTTAATTAAATTCACTGAAGAGATCATTTTGGGCACAATACTTGGAGGAACCTCTCATTGTAATAGCTCATTGGAATCGGGAGGAACGACACTACATGATAGGATGATGAGAAGTGACTTTCAGAGGCCAGGGAAGCCACAAGGAGAGATAAGACACTTTTCAGAGGTAAAAAGGTTAATTAATTAATTAAAGTGATTTAATTAATTAATTACTAAAGAAAAGTCACTTTGGAGGGACAAGGTGAGCAAGAAGTATAAAGAAGAGGCAAGGGCTTCTATTCTCTCATTCATGTATGATTATCATTTTGATAGTTGGCTTCTAGCTAGTGAGCCCGTGCATTGGGGGTTTTGAGGGTTTTGAGGGTTTTGACTTAACAAACCCTAGAGGACAATTTGGTGGTGAAAGATTCCACCTAGCTTGTTCCAAGCTTGGTCTCGGGGATGAAATACTCTCCCACGCCATTCTACTTTAGATCTACTCAGTTTCAGGGGAGTTCTACATCAGTTACAGGTGTAGGAAGAGAGAGGGTACACCAATAGAGGGTTTCCAGCAAGGGGAGCGCACTTGTGGAGCTAGGCTCATTCGTTTTGGTTGAGGAGAAGAGATTTCAGGAATTCCAAGTATTGGGTTTTCTTTGCAGGTGTCATAGCGCCATTCTTGGTTGCTCCCGGAGGTATTTTGATGGAGGATTGATTTTCATTGAGAGTGGGGCGATTTCCCCAAGAGGAGGGCACATCATTCTTTGGAGGGTGGCTAGATCCAAGGGTCTAGCAGGTCTTTTGATGATTTGAGCACTTGGGTTTTCCTTGTCGTGTCTCGATCTATCATTTCAGCAGTTTTGTGGAGTATTTGGAGGTCTCTAGGAGGGAGGTCGAATTATCTAGTGTTTCATTCATCCAGGGGGGGCCATCACTCATTGGAGGGAGGCTAGATCCATGAGTTTGAGAAGGATCTTGGAGATTTGAGCACCTGGGTTGTCCTTGCATTTACCTGATCTACAGTTTTGCTTATTCATCGGAGGGTTTGGTGGTCTTTGGCAGCAGGACCGCATTGTTGAGGGTATACAGTCTTCCAGCAGAGTTTAGCATCATCCATCTTGCGGGTTTGGTGCTCCATACAGCCCAGATCTCTGCTTGCATTAGTATTCATTGAGTATTCACCCTTTGGAGGCTTGTAGTCTTCTATTGGAGAATTTTGTAGTATCTCTTATGATGTTTATGGGATCCATCTGCTGAGCATTCTAGATCGGCCTCACTCTTGTATCAGGTTCATGCTCATTATATTAATAAAGGTCAGATCTTTGGTTCCATATTTGGTGTATCTTGTACTTTCATTGATTGTATCTTCATATCTATGTGTGTTAACTGAATATAAACCCTAAGGATGAATTTAAGAGGTCAATCTGCAAACACACACATACAAACAAGTAAATCAGCAAAGTGTTTGACGAAATGCCACAAACAGAAACAATTTAAATTCATGCAAAAACTTGATGTTCCTGGGACATTGGCTTGGGAAAATTACAGTGGTATCAGAACTTAGACTCCTATCATCCTGAGGGGTCTTCCATAAGAAGAAATGGATATATTTTACTTTGCTAGAGAGAGTATGCTCTGTGGAAGGAAATATTATGCCCTTAGTGAGGGATCTAGGGCTCAAATAACCTTCCAACAGTTTATAGCCTTAAAAAATCCTAGGTGGAGCAAAGATGAGTTTACATATTGGGTCAACATAATAGAGGAAAATAGAGCAACAACATCTAGATGGAGAGAAGCACGGAGTGACCCCACACCCATTAGGAGTAGGCAGCTTTGCTATAGTTGCAAAGTGCCTTGGGAACCAGATCATAGATGTAGGGGTAAGAATAAGAAACACATTATTGAGGTACACTATGACAGTGATGATGAGGTGTGTGAGGATGCAAAGATATATGCTTATTTGGAGTAGTCTGATGATGATAGAGACTCTTGCACAGAGGCTAGTGATTCTTGCACGCTTGGGGAGGATAGTGACCCTTGCACATTGGAGGAACTGGGAGATGGAAAAGATGATAGCACCTGTGTTTCAGCAGTCATATCACATATTGTTGAGGACCTTCTACCTCAGCAGAGTGGTGACACTAGTGAGGATTCACACATGTTAGCACCTGTAGATGACGAACTTCCTATGATGATCGTGACACATCTGTCTTCTTTCCAGACACCCATGATAGCCATGACACATGAGGATATCAGTGGCATTTCATATATGATAGAGGAGTCGTATGTGAGGGATGCACATGAGGGACATATGGATCCACATATCCCAGAGGAGATACATGATGTACAGACAGTTGACCTTACACACACATATCATCATGAGGATATTGAGTCACCTCTTTTGGAGACTCCATAAGTTGAGCAGTTTATGGAGACTGACAGGCTAAGGGGACACTTACTTCCAGGATCGGCATGCAGTGATAAGGATGCATTCCATAGTGGTCAGGATGACTATAGCATGTGTTTGAACACATCTATATGGGATCCAGTTGCAGATCATAGTAGCAAGGTGAGTGCACAAGAGGATACAGGTGCTCACACCAGATACAATATGATTCACAGGGGGCTAGCAGTTGGGGATGTTATGTAGTCGCATATAGGAGGACCTAGTAGCATAGTAGACATGGATCAGTTCAGTGCTTCATCTTATGCAGAGAGTGTTATTGGGGATTCTGGGGCTGACACTAGCAGTGAGGGATATGAGGTGGAACCTCAGCATGACTATGATCAGGAGTCACACTACTTGACAGGAAAGTTGAGAGTCAGTGAGGATATGATCATGGCATCCACTAGGTGCATTGATGATGTGCATGCATTTATGGCATATTACTGTTGGAGGGCATCAGTGGCACATGGTAGTTCAGATGAGGGATTTTCCATGGATGACTTTCATACTCTTAGGGAGAGAGTATCTTTGATGAGGGCAGACTACCAGCAGTTGTTGACAAACAGGGACTACCTATTGAGGATGGGTGAGATGTATCACAAGGCTCTGAGGGAGCAGGATTCGTAGGTGAACAGACTCACTCATGACTTGGAGAGCACCCAAGGATTCTTGAGAGGTGCACAGATAGCCCTTGGAGAATCAGATTCCAGATCAAAGGAGCTTCTTGAGGAGATTTTACAGAGGTCAACTACATCTATCTTAGTGGAGAGTCAGGTATATCCTTCAGTCACATTGCTAGGGGATGTTGATGACTAGACAGAGGAGCACCCATTGGTGGAGGGGCATGAGGAGTACCCAGAATCTATGATGAGTGTGGAGAGTTATGACCTTGAGGCACAGGAGCTACCCTCCACGAGGATCTTTGAGACTGTCGAGCACTCACATATGCATGGGGACTCCAGAACTAGGGATAGTTTTGAGGACAACTCCATTTGTGTTTCGAAAGCGGTTGATCGTCATGTAGAAGTTGATCCAGTAGTACACCCAAGATCTACGATGCAGCATGAGTATACGGGAGATGACAGGAGTATGCAGGGGCATACAATGGTGAGTGATAACTCAATGAGACATGCCAAGATGTCTGGTGGGATTCATAGGGGTGTATTGGATTGCAGGGAGGAGACACACTTAGGGGAGCATGTAGATGCCTCTCCTTTGCAGTAGCTCCTAGTTTTGAGAGATTACCTTCACAGTATTAGCAATTGTATGGGAGATGAGAGATGGAGGATGGTTGACCAACAATGAGAGGAGTTACTTCTGATTGTATTGGATGGTTGGGATTCAGTGATGACTATAGGCAAGCATTCATCATGGGTAGTAGTAGACGAGATTGTCGTCGAGTCCTTGGGATTGACCAAAGCAGATGATAACTTTCAATCCTACAGTCAGCTACAAATTTTTATGTTATCCTTTCTTGACACATTGATCATAGACATCAACACGAGGAGAGATAGACAGTGGCAAAGGGAATCGAGAGTGCATAGGCCGAGACCACCTGACATGAGTTATTTTACGACATATAGAAGGTGTTAGAACCCTAAATTGCACCACATATGCATACCTGGCATCAGGCCATGTTACTTGCTATTTTTTCCAAGCCATCACTGAAAGCTCTTCTTAAAAAACATTTTTTTTTAAGATGTGCGCACCCTGCACCACTACTGCCTGCGTGTGTACGCTTGCTACACCACTACAACTCATGTACGTACACTAGCTACGCCATTACAACCCGCGTATACCCACAAAAGTTGCAAAAAATAAAAATTTGCAAGGGGATACGGGCTTTTGGGTAGTTTCCTAACCAATTGACCACCCATAGCCTGTCACCCAACCGAATAACTATCTTTTTGGCATATAAAAGAAGGTGTTGTGGTCCCATTCCCAAAAGAAGCATAAAATCAGTAAAACTATGCCCATTTCATAATCCCCCCTTGCCCCAAGAATTTGCAGCCACATTGAGAGTTTGAGCCAGAATTCCTTCTTCTAGCCTTTTTCCTCCATTTGCAAGCTTATGTTGTTTCCCTAGAGAGAATTGAAGAGGAGAAAGTTACGTGGAAGCAGTTGGAGCTTGGTGAAGAGGAGCCCAAGACCGGGTTCGAGGAGTAGTCGACGATCTCATCTTTGTAAGTGACTTTGTGAGATTAATATAAAGAAGTACTTTTTTCGTCCCGCCACATGATGTGTACAATCTTGATATTTGATTTACATTTTATTATGACATCTAACCTACTAATTCATATATAGAATGCATGTTCGTAGTTTCTTGTTTGTCTTTTGGTGAATGCAAGTCAGCCTTGGGAGGAGATTTGCAATCGAGGAACAACCGAGCGCAAAGGGATCGACATCGGACGCAGAGTTTAAGGTAAGACTATCGGATTCCTATGCTTTGCACTTTATATATGAATGTGGGGTTTTGTCAGGATTGTTGTTAAAAGTAGGAGACTTTAGATGGTTATCTTTGCCTGCACTTTAGAACCCTAGTGTAGTCAGTAGGGGGTTTTCCCACTATAGCAGCAGGATAGAGTTGGATCGTCATAGGAATCCAGTTGAGACTTTGTGCGTGCTTGTGAGATTCATAGGCCAGGTGATAGAAGATGAGCACAGAGGGTTTCTGATAGTGATCAGTCTGACACAGGAGTAGTTAGCAGAGATTGGAAGTGATAAACTTCCAAGTCTGCCTTGGGATCCAGGGGTTTATTTTGTTAGTAGATTGTTACACTTCATGATGACCCAGGTTGCGACAGAGAGCCACATACTCCACCTTGGGTTGGTTTGGAGTGGGCCTGCAGGGACTTGTCCTATGGAGCGAGGCAGTTTCTCCCTCTTGATCATCATGATCAAGCATGGAGATGGTCGGGCAGGTACTACTTCCACAAAGATATTTTCATAGATGTAGTTTCTGGACAGTAGGTCCAATTGCCACAGGTATTTCAGCTTGAGGATCCAGGAGTGGAGGATCCAGTATATATATAGGGAGTAGTCAGGCATGGACAATGTAGTGCAGTGCCAACATGGTGATATTTGACATACACTAGCATGGGACCCAGGGATTGCAGGGTTGAGCATTTCATTGACTGACAAGGGAAAGTGGACCTTTGCAGGGGAAATTTGTTTTGACTTTCCATTGAGCTTCAATATTGAGGAGAGCACATCGCTTGAGGGTGTCTCACAGAGGTCTTGCAGTACATCATTTTAGCATCAGTATGTGCAGTTGATAGAGGTCATGTTGATCTTGGTAGGGACTCAGAGGATGGACTCATTCCAGGAGGAGGCCATGTGTCTTGTGCAAGATATATACGGAGTTGATATATTTCAGGACTATGCTTAATAGGGTATTGTAGTTCATTTCCTGATATGGGACCCATGGGGTGGAGTGTATGATAGTTCATCTCTAGATGGGACCTATTGTGTGTCCCACAGGTGGACATGGGACCCCAGTATTATATTTGGATGGGTTCAGTTATTTCTTGAGGACAAGCAATATTCTAGTAGGGAAGATTGTAATGTCCCCACTTTGGGACATCAGGGTATTACACAGTATTATGATGACCAGGGTAGCCAGTTCGAAATTATAGCAAGTACATGAGCTATTGAGGGATATTTTGGGGTTCGTCTTGCATCGCTCATCCTATTTCATCACTATGATCCATTCCTCACAGGTTGGCTTTGGTTCCATTGCATTCTGACGATTTCCATGATTTTGAGTATTTTGAGCTATAGTTTAATTAAATTCACTGAAGAGATCATTTTGGGCATAATACTTGGAGGAACCTCTCAGTGTAATAGCTCATTGGAATCAGGAGGAATGACACTACAGGATAGGATGATGAGAAGTGACTTTCAGTGTCTAGGGAAGACACAAGGAGAGATAAGGTGCTTTTCAGAGGTAAAAAGGTTAATTAATTAATTAAAGTGATTTAATTAATTAATTAATAACTAATAAAGAAAAGTCACTTTGGAGGGACAAGGTGAGCACGAAGTATAAAGAAGAGGGAAGGGCCTCTATTCTCTCATTCATGTATGATTATCATTTTGATATCTGGCTTCTAGCTAGTGAGCCCATGTATTGGGGGTTTTGAGGGTTTTGACTTAACAAACACTAGAGAATAATTCGGTGGTGAACGATTCCACCTAGCTTGTTCCAAGCTTGGTCTCGGGGATGCAATACTCTCCCACACCATTCTACTTTAGATCTAGTCAGTTTCAGTGGATTTCTACATCAATTACAGGTGCAGTAAGAGAGAGGGCACACCAATAGAGGGTTTCCAGCAAGGGGGTGCACATGTGGCGCTAGGCTCATTCATTTTGGTTGAGGAGAAGAGATTTTGGGAATTCCAAGTATTGGGTTTTCTTTGTAGGTGCCATAGCGCCATTCTTGGTTGCTTCCGGTGGTATTTTGATGGAGGATTGATTTGCATTTGAGAGTGGGGCAATTTCCCCAAGAGGAGGGCGCATCATTCTTTGGAGGGTGGCTAGATCCAAGGGTCTAGCAGGTATTTTGACTATTTGAGCACTTGCGTTTTCCTTGCCATGTCCTGATCTATCATTCCAGCAGTTTTGTGGAGAATTTGAAGGTCTCTAGGAGGGAGGCCAAATTATCTAGGGTTTCAGTCATCTAGGGGGGCGCATCACTCATTGGAGGGAGGCTAGATCCATGAGTTTGAGAGGGATCTTGGAGATTTGAGCACATGGGTTGTCCTTGCATGTACCCGATCTACAGTTTGGCATATTCATCAGAGGATTTGGTGGTCTTTGGCAGCAGGGCCAAATTGTTGAGGGTATCCATTCTTCCAACGCAGCGTAGCATCATCCAGCTTGGGGGTTTGGTGCTCCATACGGCCCAGATCTTTGCCTGCATTAGTCTTTGAGGCTTGGAGTCTTCTATTGGAGCATTTTGTAGCATATCTTATGGTTTTTATGGGAGTCATATGTTGAGAATTCCAAATCAGCCTCACTCTTTTATCGGGTTCTTTCTCATTATATTAATAAAGGTCAGATCTTTGCTATTTGTTCCATATTTGGTGTATCTTGTACTTTCATTGATTTTATCTTCATATATATGTGTGATAAATTAATATAAACCCTAAGGCATAATTTAAGAGGTCAACCTGCAAACACACACATACAAACAAGTAAATCAACAAAGTGTTTTACAAAATTCCACAACCAGAAACAGTTTAAAATTCATGCAAAAACGTGATGTTCCTGGCACATAAGCTTGGGAACATTACAAAAACCAAAGACCCACATTGCTACCACAGTGATCCAACACCTGGACATTGTCCACACCAACTTACTACCATAGGTCACTTGGGTCTTTCTCCATGCGGTACAAGTCATGTATGATGATGGGTATCATTTTAATATTTGAGGCATTATAGCTTGTGTATGAGAGGTTATTGTTGATTATGAGACATTTGCTTTGGAAACTATGCATTTTACCTTCTTTAAATGTTGGTGGTTGGCTTGGGACACTCAAGTAGATGGTCACCCTTAGGATGGGGTGTTTTTTGGAGCTTCCTTTGATGAGCCATCGTGCCACTCCCAACCATTTACCACTTTCCATCACTATTTCCCCTCATGACATCATCTCTTGGGATTTTGGGCATAGACTGACCCTAGAAGGCGCCATTCCTCATTTCATGGGAAGAAGGGGTTGAAGGCCCAGAGGGGAATTATCTTAAAAAAGATAAAATCCTAATGAAAGAACCTTCTATATGCTTCGCCCAGGGGATCCCGAGAAAGCAATGAAAAGCTTCTCCACAAGAAAATAAGGACCCCGTGAAAACAATAAATAAAGACGCTTAAAGGATCAATTGAGGATAGGGGGTCTCATCACGATCCAGCCTATCATGTCCATGGGTATCTAACGATATGACATTACTATTTATGGCCATCGCACCATGGTAATGGCTCTTAGTTGCATCGCCGAGGGAAAGGGGGTTTCATCACGAACCAACCTTCTCATTTTCGTGAAAGTACTTATGGGTGGCACTGTCAATATTTGCTCACCACACCAGGGAAATGGTCTCCAACTCACCCTATGTTATATTTACAGAAAATACAAATAAAAAAAGATAAAAGGCAATTGATGGGCTTGGAAAAAATGCATTTATGGACAAAGGTGTGACACACCCTCCACAAAGGCATCCATAAATGAGATACTATGGACCCTTGCATATCATTAAGCCCATGCCCATTGAGTACTTCTCCCATCCATTCCATTGCATTCACATGAATCAAATTGGGTTGTTCCTAGACTTAAGGGTTTTGATCCATTGAAAAGAGTACCATGCCAACCCTCCCACAACCAAACTTGGAAAAACGTCTAGTTTCTCAAGCACATGTTTGTATGATGTAGTCCTGGTATACATGCTTTGATGGCTCTTTTATTAACTTTATTTACTCATCATGATGCTTTGACTTGAGATCCTTGGAGGGTGTATCCATTTATCTGGTAGGTATAGGTTGGTGGCCAGTTTTGGAAGAACAAGCCCAGCTTGGGCTTCCATGGGGCAAGTAGCCCATCAGATGGATAACATAGTCCCACATGCCAAACGACAGAGAGATGACTTCAGAGGCCTAGGAGACAGCTGGATAGAAATAACCCACCCTTTGCATGTTAAACGACTTCCCCAGAAAGGGAAAATTGTCACTCCTTAGGGGCTTAACGTCACATTTGAGGGGCATGTGGTGGTTGACAATGAAACAAAGCATGACACATGGAATTTTAAGGTGGAAAGGCTCTAGATGATTTACACATGGCCTTTGGAGGCCCTGCTTTGCAGCCCATCTCCAACGACTTGTTCAATTTGCCAAAACGTCCTCCTTCAAGGGATGACGTTACCTTTGTTTTATGGTTTTCTATGTGTAAAATGGTGTTAAATTATTATAACGGGGAAAGACACAGGTTGTTATCCCATTGTCTTGTGTTTTACCTTAATATTATGGAAAATTGTGGACAAATTATGTTTAGAAGGATGATATAAATTGAGATTACCTCATTTCATTTTTACGTAAGACATAACTCTCCATTGTGAAAGGCTCTTGGACCAAAATTTTCGCTCTCTTTGTCTAGTTCTCTCTAGTGTGATTTTGTTTATGGCTATGTCTTGGTTATGGTTGATGGATATGTTGTGCTAGCCTTGGAAGGCTCTCTTCATTGCTTGTTTGGTGGTTAGTCTAGCTTTTATTTCCTTTTAATGCTTGAAGGTGGCATTTATTTCATTGAATTATCATTTGTACAAGTTAAAGGTTCTATTTTCTTGGGCCAAGTAGGGTAGTATAAGGGCATACACCCCTACTTTTGTTTCCACCATTATATTACTAAGGGAATATTTCTTCATAAGGGTTTACTAAGAGGAGTATAATTGCATACACCCTCCTAGTTGAAACCCTAGCTAAGAGAAGCTTGCCTTGGGGAGTAAAGGGTTTACACCCCTAAGGAAGTAGCCTATCTAGCTTATTCACATTCTCTTGATTCCATTAACCCTTTCTTAAAGGCACTAGTCATTTACTTATTGCATGGGAGAAATAAATTGTTGCCTTGGTACACGTACAAATTTGAAGTTTTGAAGTTGTCTCTTTTGGATAGTGATCTTGATGCCTTGGGGATTCTTCCTCCCTTAGCGCATCCTCTTTCTCCCTCAAATTATTATTGTTGTAGTGAAACTAACCTACAACCATTAGGTATTCTTTAAACTCTAACCCTAACCACTAATATCTCACAAACTAACCCTAGACTAACCCTTTAACTTTGCTAGTTTAACCTACTAACCTAGGTGCATCTATTGGGATAGCTTTTGGCACTTTTTGATGGTCAGATTTTATCTTGTACTCCATTGAATGATACAGCCATAAGGCTGATATACTGTTGCAGAAATTTACTTTTATGACAACCATCTTTATTTAGTCTTTAAGTGCTATTTTCGGTCCACATTGGTTACTAGTTTTATTGTTGACATTTCTAACTAAAATAGACCTTTTACTTGTTGATTTGGATGTAATCTATTGCTGATTTACTAACCTATATGTTGTTGTATTTTAGGGAAAACAAGATTAACTTGTTGATCCATTATTATACTTGGTTGGAAAAGTGTATTTTCTTGTGTCTCGGGCAGGTACATGTGCACCGACAACTATCTCTTTACTTGGTATCGATTTACCTCTCTTCACTTACCATTTTCAACTAATCATTTTTTCCATTAGTTGACCTTCTGGGGGACTTCTCCTTACACTTCCCTTCATCCTTCTCTTTCCCCCTAGGGTCACCGGTATTGCCTCCCTAGAGTGACCTGAAGTGAGAGACCTACATCGAGGTGACATTGGGTGTAGGATTCCCTAGTTGTAGCACTTGGTTTTGTGGTTGGGTCGGGCTTTGCTCAACCTACAACTTGTGCTATAACATTTTGGCATCATTTTCGGGGAGGATTTTGAATCCTCTTCGTGCCCTAAACGACACTTTTGACAAGTCTCTTTCCCAAAGCCTTCACCCCAAGCTTGCCTAGCGACTCCACTCAAAGAACCTACACTTTTTCCTTTGACAAACCTTCTTCAAAGTTTGTCTGGCAACTCTACCAATTCCTGAACCCACCTTTCCATTACTTACCTTTCCCCATCTCTCCCCTTTCATCCTTTGATAAGCCTTTCTCTCCCCCATAAACTCCTTTGAGATGTTCTTCTAATCAATGGGACTATGGCACCTTGGAATCAACCAAGACCCCGCCATCCCTTATGGAAGGAAATTTTGCAGATGGAAAGGGAAAAAGTTGTTAATAAAGTCGTTGAAGAGTTCATTAACCAAGTAAAATAGTTATTGCATGAATCTGTCGAAGACCAAGCCCTCACAGATGAAGAGGTGCTTGAAGAAAATGCTTATGAAGAAAGCTTCCAAAAAGATCCCGATGAAGCTTATCATGTTGAAGATTCTGAGAAGGAATTTAACAAAGATGAAGTCTTGTTACTTAATTAAGACATCCAAGTTTTTGTTCCTCCTACACATCAAGAGGAGAACACTATGGGCTATGACCCTTTTGAGGATCTTGATGACAGCTTGTTTCATGATCCTGGAAGTGGAGCACTAGAAGAGCCCTTAGATACAGTTGGTCAACATATCGACACTTTCATAGAGATTGAAGAACGTGGATGGGAAATGATCCTTTTCACCTTTGACGGAGACCCCACCTACGATGAGCCTTTTTCTCCCCCAGAAACTCCTTTGAGTTGTTCTTTTAGTCGATGGGACTATGGCACCTTAGAATCAACCAAGACCCTACCATCCCTCATCGAAGGAAATTTTGCAGATTGAAAGGGAAAAGCTGCAAATAAAGCCGTTGAAGAGTTGATTAACAAAGTAAAAGAGTTGTTGCATGAATCTACTGAAGACCAAGCCCTCAAAGATGAAGAGGTGCTTGAAGAACATGTTTATGAAGAAATCTTTCAAAACGATCTTGATGAAGCTTATCACGTTGAATATTATGAAGAGGAATTTAATGAAGATGAAGTCCTTTTATTTAATGAAGACATCCAAGCCACTATTTCTCCTACACATAAAGAGGAGAACACTATGAGTTATGACCCTTTTGAGGATCTTGATGATAGTCTGTTTCATGATCCTAGAAGTGAAGGAGCACTAGAAGATCCCTTAGATACAGTTGGTCAACATATCGACACTTTCAAACAGACTAGAGAACGTGGATGGGGACTTGAGCCTTTTCACCTAGGAACACTCATCATTGTAATAATATTATCTCACATAGAAAAATCAACAAGGCACGGGGCACCACTTCTAGAGTGGTTTTTTGAACCACATAATTGCATAATCATTGTTTTCCTTGTCATTTGGTAAATTCACTAAAGAAATCGTTGATCAATCAATATTTTGTGAGGTAACGGTCTTGAAAGTTGCTAAGCTTTCTAAAAGTTATGTCTAGGGACTATTTTTTGAGTTTTTATGGGGTTTTTTAAGGAATTGTGAGGTTTACATATAGAGATTTAAATTTTCAGCTTTTGAGGTGTTGTAGATTTTTTTAATGAATTTGAAGACATTTTGTTCTTTTCCATAGGTGGAAATACTTGCATTTAGGGGATTAAGGCAAAATTTGGGGTAGATTGGGTAATATTCTAGTAAATTTGTTGTTATGTTAGATCAATGCACATACTCATCTTATGTCCAATAGAAATTATTCCATGGCCTTGTCAATTCTTTCATTATCTCTTCACCCATTAACTTGCAAATAGTTGTTGACTTATTCTTACATGTAAATCAAACTTTCACTCCATTGTTTTCCAATATGGTCTGGTGTAAATAATTTTTTTGCTAATATTGATATAGTCATGAAGCCAAAGCCTTCCTCTATGCATCTGACAAATGAGGAAATTAATCACTTCTTTCTTCCCTGAAAATAGTGCAACCCAAGGAACACTTAGAATTCCTCCTATTCCTGCTTTGATGATATTTGATGCTTTATCTATCCATCTTTGTCGATCCTTCTCTTTGGTTCTTTTCTTACCCCATGCAACATTGTTTTCTCAATGTGAATGATGATATTGTTTGTCTAGATCTACAATAAAAAGCTCTTTAGAATTGCTTGAAAAGACAGTGAAAAGATAGCATTTACTAAGAAAAATGATAATAAAATGTCATAGCAACTTCTGAAGTGTTTAGCTAGCATTCAAAGTCAATTATGCAGAAAATTTGTTACAGTTAGATGGCTGTAGAAAACATTTATAACAGCAGCAAGAAAGTTAGCAATCTAGGCTAAATTAGTGTTAGATTTAATTAGTAATAGCTTAAGACAATAGTGTTTGAGTGTTTGATCAACCTTCCAGCAAAAGAGAGACAAGAGACTAATGCCTTTAGGGTTTATGGAGTCAATTATATCAACACATTAACTTGGAGAGACAACAATGATTATACTTGTCTAAAACATAACATGGTGGAAGCTTGAGAAGTAGTACCTTAAGTTCTCAAGCACCAAGCCTCAAAGAGAAGATTCAACTAAGATTGTACTTCTCCAAAGTCCATGACAAGTGAGGGAGATTGGCATAAAACACATGATGTCCTATCAGTGTCACCTCAATAGGAAATCCCCACTTTTTAGGGATGGATAGAAGTCTAACCCAAGGGAGGCATCCCCAGTGACCTAAAGGGCTCGGTGAGCTAAAGATAAGGATAAAAGTACCCCCCCTCTCACTGGTCACTCAAGTTAAAGATGTCACAAGGTTTATGCCCAAGAAAGATGAAGAAATTGAAAGTGACGAAGTGTACCTACCCAAAAAAAGACAACAAAGCATATATATGGTAGTTTCAAGTACAAAAATGATAGTAAAGCTTCAAGAGATAGTAAACCAAGTGAAAATATGCTAGCTGATATAAAAATGCCGCAATGAACAAGTTTACAACAACAATTAATAAATTGTAACAGCTGCAATAAAAGCTCTTTAGAATTGCTTGAAAAGATAGTGAAAAGATAGCATTTACTAAGCAGAATGATAATCAAATGTCATAAGCAACTTTTGAAGTGTTAAGTTAGCATTCAAAGTCAATTATGCAGAAAATTTGTTGCAGTTAGATGGTTGTAGCAAACATTTATAACATCAGCAAGAAAGTTAGCGATCTAGGCTAAATTAGTGTTAGATTTAATCAATAATAGCTTAAGAGAGTAGTGTTTGAGTGTTTGATCAACCTTCCAACAAAAGAGAGACAACAATGATTATACTTGTCTAAAAGATAACATGGTGGAAGCTTGAGAAGTAGTACCTTAAGTTCTTAAGCACCAAGCCTCAAAGAGAAGGTTCAACTAGGGTGTAACCACTTCTAGGCCCTAGTGATTTCTCCTATCCTTAGAGTCTTGAAAAATATTTAATGCAATAAGAAATAGACAAAGCTTCTAAAGTTCTAGCACTTTAGGGCTCTAGAAGTTTGTTTAGACAAGATCTTCTTAAGAAAAATTGGCAAAATAAAGAGCAAGAAAGAAGCACCTTATGTTTTTTACTCCTAGGGTTTCAAGCAAGCAATTTCATAATCTTACATATGAACAAGTAAACATACCATAGAATTTTATCATGAAATGAAAATTGCAGATTTACTTACTTCACCAAGGATAATCAAGCACAAAAACCCTAGATTTGCCAAAATTTCACCAAGAAATGATCCAAAATGCATCCAAAATAGCCTCCAAGCAAGTGCGCCCTGGTAATTTCAGCCAATAACACCTTTAGGGAGAAATTCCAGTCCTCCCTCTTATGAGAGGTGAGTTGTGATGTAAAAATGAGAGTAATTTATGTTTATTTATACAAAATGTTTACCTTTAATTAATTTTCAAGTCAAAATAAGGCCGGCTTGGCCAATTTACAATAAAATTCAATTTTGACATAATAAAAATTAATTAGCATCTAAAGACACCTCCAATGGTGAGGTCATGCCCTTTTAGGGTGATGTTGAGGCCTAAAGATGGAATGTTGAGCCTAAAATGTAGGGCGTTTGGTCTCTAGAGGCCCCAGATGATGCCCAAACGTGCCATCAGGCTCATAAATGCCTCAAAAATGAAAACCCTAGCTCTGGATGATGTCTAGGGTCATAATGGTGACATACAAGGCCCTTAAGGACCAACATCCATGTGGAAGAGCAAGGTCCCCCTGGATCTAGGTCTGTCGGGGTGCCTCCAAAGGCAACATCCTTCTTTTTCCCGATGCAAATATTCAATTTCTTCTTACCCCTCACTGGGGTTGCAATATCCATCTGTGGGATTTAAGCCCCCATGAAGGTCTGAGCTAATCATTGCCTCATGTGTACCTGTCCACCAGGAAAGGTCCTGTAGTAACAACAAGTATGCCCTCCAAGGATTCATAAGCCACGGCGATCATAGCATTTAAATCACATCTAATAATTAAATTACCCAAACATGTGCATGAAACCCCCCTTAACCTAGACAAATGCTCAAAGACATTATGCAACTTGACAAGTTAGGTTTGGAGAAGGTCTCAGGGTTTCCTCTTGGGCTAACCTCTCTTAAGGTTCAGGTGTTTCTCAGGTGGGATATAATCCAAGTCATGTAAGTGTATGAGGTGGCATAGGGTAAGTATTTGGGCATGGGGTGCATGTAATAACACAAAAATGTAAAGTCTTACATGTGGGTGCCTTTGTAGAGGGCGAGATGCACCTTGTCATAAATGCAATTGTTCCCTAGCCCATTCATTGCCTTTTATTCTTAGCTTTATTTCTTTTGATCCTTTTCTTTTGTGTTTCAAGGGAAGAGTTGAGGGCCACTATCTTGGCTTGATTATCAAAGGTGACAGTGTTATCCACAAAAATTTCACAGAAATGAGAAGGTTGGCTCGTGATGAGACCCCCTCTCTCTTGGTTATGCCACCAAGAGCCACTACCCTGGTTTGGTGACCAGATAGGTGGTAGTGTCATACCGCTACATAACCATGGTCATAAGAGGTTGGTTCGTGATGAGACCCTCCTATCCATCAACAAGTACCTTGAGTGTTTATGTATCTTATGGGTCCCTTTTCTTACTGAGAATCTTTTCACTGCTTTCTTAGGGATCCTTGGGCGAAGCATATCAAAGGTTTCAAAATTGGATTTTAACTCTTGCCACCTACTTTTACCCTCTGGGCCTTTAGCCCCTTTTTCCCACAAGGTAAGATACAACCATTCCTATTGTAGTCAATATCAATGCCCAAACAAGGATAGGAGAGATGGAAGGAATACATATGGAAAATGGTAAGTATGGAGGGAACGGATGATGACTTTCCACAAACCCACCCAGTAGCAACCCATCCTAAAGGGAAACCAACTTACTAGGGCACCGTGTTACCCTTCCAAGTATAAACGAAGAAAAGAGCATAATTTCCAAAAAAAAACATCATGAAATGAAGAAAGATTCAACACAACATATTCAAGTGCTTCAAAAATTAGAGTGATACATACCATGATACCTAGACTCATTACCTCATGGAGAAAGACCTATCGCTACTTCATGACTAGGCCCCTGGGATGGATATTATTGGTGGTGATGAATGGATTGCACTAAAGAAAAGAGGGGCCCTTCGGGGCCATGCTCAAGTCGTCTAGCTCTCAGTACTCCATGTCTAGAACCTGTGGGCCTCGAGACGTGATCTCCTTAGTTATCCCTAGGCTAGAGGATAACAATGCTTATCAATGTTTTGGTGTGTAGGGTGTCCTTGGTTGGCCATGGATGTTTTTTCAGGTTAAAGAGCGTAGTTTGTGTTTGCTAGTTCTCTTTGTTTGTTTTCTTTTTGTTATTTTCGTTCTTGTTCGCTATTGCTGTTTTTTTTGTTTTTCTAGTGCTATGGCTGTTAATTTTTTTTTTTCACTTCTGAATATGGTTATGCTAATTTCTGGTTTGTTGTTTTAGTTATTTTTGTTTGCTTTGTTTTTTATTTTATTATCTTTGTGAATAGTTTTTGTTTGGGTTTTGTTGTCGCCTTATATACACCTGGGCTAACGTTGAAGAAATCTTCAATCCACTTGGTGTGTCCTTGGGGTCAAGTTTCGAGTCAAGATGATGTTAATTGATCCTCAACTCCTCTGTCTAAGCCAATTCCTAGCAAAGCCAAGGGGGGTAGTCCCTATGAAAAATAATCTAAGGCTTTTACTCTACTGAAAATGAAAAGCAAAACTATTCTAGGAGTTTATTTGGAAACACAAGATAAAAATATTAGCATTTACTCAAAGGATACAACCTGTGAAAAGATCATAAACATTAATCATTCACCACATAACTTAAATCAATTAAAGCAAAGATAAGATGACAAAATAATAAGAGATAGACCAGTGCTAGATAAAAGTAAATGTGATGTGATGAATGTGTGTTAATTTTATCTTAAGGATTTTATTTAAGAGATTTGGGATATTAAAAATTCTTTGAATCTGTGAAGTTGGGATTGAAGTCGAGGTCCCCACTCTTTGTGTGCAAAAGTGAATGTGGCCTATTTTTTTGTTATTCACCAATCTTATAGACTTACCGACCGGGTGTGTCGTAGGTCCAACGGGGAGAGAACCTCGATCTCAAAGTTTCACCCTGACTTAACACACTCCACCTAGGATAGAGGTCTTATATGAATAACACAACCAAGAGATTTCCTTAATTATTCTAGCATGCATTGCTCAAATCCGTTTCTGGTTTCCCAAATCCACTTGAGCGTAGAAATAGGATTGCATACATGGATTGAGCAATTTGGGTTTATTCCAATATTTGCAAAAAAGGAAACTAGTAATTAGTATTCTATGAAAGCAAACCTAAAACTTTTTAGTTGATTTTATGACTTCAATTAGTGAGATGAGTTTATTTTATCTTTTTTATGAAAAAAGAAAGAAAAATAAAGTGGGAAGCAACCCCGAAACAAGAAAGGGAAAAGACACTTGTTCCCCCCCCCCCAAGGGCAAGGGAAACAACGAAAGATGAGCTTTGTGGCTCACAAACTTCTACACTACTTTCCTTTTGGATGCTCTTGATCTTTATAATGTGAGGTCAAGGCTTACAATGCTTTTTTATGTCAAAAAATGAACTAGAGTGTTCCCGGCAACAACAGGGGGTTCTAAAAGAGGTTTAAACTTCGAAACTTGATCATAGCATCCCCTTGTACATGTTACTTCTGCATGAAAACAGCAAGGAAAACAATTAGAATATGATGATAAATATTTTAAAAGACTAACTAAAATTTGAAAAAAATTACCAAAAAAAATTCTGAAATTTTTCTAAGGTAAAAAAGTGAAATTTTTTTAGACTTTTGACACTTTAAACTAGCTAGCCTAAACTAAGATCTCTTAGTTGCTTCTGTTTGCTGTCCCCAAAAAACCAAAAACATGAATCAACCAATTAGCTTGATTTACACAATAAAATGAATCAACTTCGAGCTTAAGATTTAAGTGAAAAATGTAGAAAATTGCTTACAGACTAGCTTAGATCTACTATTTAGTTGGAAAAAATTGAAACTAGATCTAAATACTCCATGCATGCAACATTAGATGCTAAGATTTATCCTTTAAAAACAGATCTAACTAACATGCATGTAAAGAAAGAAGAAGGGACAATAAATTTTTAACAATTTTGTGGAGCCTTTGCTTGAGCCTCAAAAACCCTTGGGCAATGGAGCCTTTCTTTGGTGTGAATAAGAGGGAGGAAGTTTTTTGAAGTGCTTCAAAAGAACACAAAGGAGAAAGCAATCTTATTTGATTCTCCAAAAGGTTGGCCTTTCAAAATCCAAGCTTCTGACAAGTACCTGCACAAAAGGTGTTTCCTACAAGAGAGACTTTGTTCCACGTTAGTTTAAACAAAAACTTAACATAAGAATCTAAGCATCAAATGCATCAAACAAGTATATAGCATAACAAACAAGTAAACCATATACTCTAATTGGATAGCAATATCCTCACCATAGCCTTCATGCAAATACGAGAAAGAAAAATAAGAATAATATTACCTCATAAGCTAACAATCCATCCACACATGTGAGTCCAAACACCAATCTTGACCTCCAAAGCCTTTTGATTCAAATAATAAATGAAAGATTGCAATCATGTATACTAAGGTCACCTAAGCTTCAACTGACAAAAGGGAGGAGGGTCGCCTTGTATATATAGCTAGTTGGGTGACAACTCCAAGGGAGATGTGCATGGGAGAGGAGGAGTGGCGCATGAGCTAAGGGGAGTGGCGCATAGGTTAAGAGTGGTGAGTGTGGAGTGGAGAGGAGATGGAGTGTAGTGAAGGGAGGTGGAAGTTGAGTTTTTTGAGGTGAAGTGAGGTTGAGTGGGAGTGTGAGGGCGATTTGTGAACATTGGGATGTGTGCCATCCCTTCTAAATGTGCCACACAAGCAAGTGGGGTCGAGTCCCTTCATTGAGATCTACTCCATGCCATGTCACTCCAGTGAAGTCGCCTCCCTTTCTAGTAAACTCGCCCAAGCTTCTAGTTGACTAGGGACAAAGAAAATACATGTTTCCAACATGTTCCCCAGTTTTCCTAAAAAATAGGAAATTAATTAAATGACCCATTTTCCGTATTTTTCGAAATAAATTCATTTTTTAGTGATAAAAAACACTTTCTTTGTCTCTCTAGAAAGGGAATAGGGGTTTAAATGGTACTCTGGATTGGAAAACGAGCATAAATATGGAATCTGACAATGATTTATGCCATATTTTTACAATTTATTGACTTACAATTAAAAATTTTGTTTTGCGGGAAATTTATTATTCCACTAAAACATTAAAAAAACCTATCAAACCTAGCCACAAGTTCCATATGACTCAATAGACATGACCTAGAATGAACTCATATACATTTAGACACTAAAAATTAGTTATACCATGCCAAGGCCTAACCACCAGCACATACTCCGGCTTTGGAGTCAGTCTCTGAGTGAAAAAACTTGGAAAGTATTAATCGCCCACTAAGGCAAAAAAAAAATAATTAACAAGTGAAAAAAAAACACTCTAGAGTACATGCTCGTACCCAGGTCTTAGGTGGAAAATAGTATTTTACAATATTTCATGCTCAAGTCATTTATTACAATGCCCCCAAAGGGATGGAAATGCGAAAAAAAGTGGTCTTTTGAAAGACCCGTTGAACTTGTGAACTCTGAAAAATGAACATCTGACTGCTCAATCTTTGGCGGCTCATCTGAAAATCCAGCGAGTGCAACTTGGTGGATAACATAGGATCCATATGGGGACGTGTACTTGATCTTTTTATAGAAAAGGAGAGCATACAAGAATCCAAAATCCGTGACCTGCATCACAAATGTCTCACCAAAAACAACATAAGCAACTCATATATATGAAAGCCAACAATTCCAAGTACAAGTTACACTGATAATAGAAGAAAATAAAAAAAATGTTGAAAATAAAATATAAGAAGAAAATGTTAGAGAGATATGTTACAAGGGATGCCCCCATGGGCATCATGTGTCATCATTGAGAAGCAATTTGAAAAGTAGTATGCTCACTGATAGCTTTAACCTTTCCACTGTCAGATTGGATGAAGTAGAAACTACATGAATCAGCCATGTCATGGACGAAACAAGATATTATATGTCTGAATAATCCCTGTCTAGGATGATTTGTCGAAGATCCTTTTCCAAGCTTTATTAACTTGGAGTTTTTCTTGGGAATAGACTGCCTAAGAAACATGTGCTTTTCTTTATTCAACCAAACTTTGAAGTTTGGTAAGCCTTGTAAATTTTTTATGAAGCTCTACATTGGACTGTCATGGTAGAAGGCTAACCACTGCTCAAAATGATCTGGAGTTGATAAACTAAAGTTATCTTCCAATTTCCCATTATTTGTCATTAAGTCATTTGATGGTTGAGAGATTGGAACTGGAACTGTAACTATCAAGGAATCTGCTTCACTGTTAATTTAAAGATCATCACAATTGTCAAATATTTTCTTTGAGGAGATGGATTCTTCGGGAGGAGGGTGGGGAGTTGAATTATCCGAATTTTCAATAACTTCAAACTCAATTTCCTTTATTTCCTCCTGATCGGTTACTGACTCATATATAGGATTTTATGAAATTTCTAGATGAAATTCCTTCTCTTGTTCACTGTGAAGCTCTGGCTCTATAGGGTCTGAATACTCAACACAAGCTTTTGCCTCTGCAAGGAGAGATTCCATGGCCTTTAACTGATTTTCATAGATAATTTCTATGGCCTGAATGACTTCTTCCTTACTGGAATCTGGTGAAGCATCTAAATTGACTATCTTTATAACCAGAGGTTCATTTTCCTTCCACTTTTCCATGAAAGCATCAATCGGTTCTTTGCAAGTTTTGACTTGGTTATCTTTGAGCTCTGTGAACCAATCAAGATCATCATCATCAAAGGATAAGATAAACAACTTCATTTTTATATCTTCGTATAAGGAATTGCAACACCATTTATTGAAGCAATGTGAAACTTTCTTAATATGATGTCTAACATCAACAATATTATTACTTTGAAAACAAGGCAAATTTTGTAAAGCACTTTCTGGAATTATATGTGGATAACCACTTATTGCAGAGAAATCAATAGGTCTACAAAGATCATCCATTTCTAAGCTAGACCTATTAGAAAAAAGAAAAAGTCTAACAAAAATGGACTAGACCCAAAAAATTATTAAGGATCTTATGAGAAGAAAGCTTGGCTAACTTCTTCAAAAAACACCTTTGGGTTTAAGGATGAAGCTAAGCAAACCGTGAGTTCCTCCTTGCAGAATACTTTGTCAAATTATTTTGAAGTGGAGTCGCTAGATGATCAAGTTTATTCTAAACAAACAAGAAGCATCGAACAAAGTAAAAAAACAAAAAGTCGTATTCCAGGAATAGAAATATTTATCCCCGACAACGGCGCCAAAAATGTTGATGCCTTATACACACCTGGGATAACGTGGAAGAAATCTTCAATCCACTTGGTGTGTCCTTGGGGGCAAGTTTCGAGTCAAGGTGTTGTCACATGATCCTCAACTCCTCCATCTAGGCCAACTCTTAGCGAAGCCAAGGGGGGTAGTCCCTATGAAAAATAATCTAAGGCTTTTACTCTACTGAAACTGAAAAACAAAACTATTATAAGAGTTTATTTGGAAACACAAGAAAAATATAGCAGCATTTACTCAAAGGATACAACCTGTGAAAAGATCATAAACGTTAATCATTCACCACACAACTTAAATCAATTAAAGCAAAGATAAGATGACAAAATAATAAGAGATAGACCAGTGCCAGATAAAAGTAAATCTGATGTGGTGAATGTCCTGCATTAATTTTATCTTGAGGATTTTATTTAAGGGATTTGGGATGTTAAAAAGTCTTTGAATCCGTGAAGTGGGGATTGAAGTCGGGGTCCCCACTCTTTGTGTGCAAAAGTGACTATGGCCTCTTTGTTTGTTATTCACCAATATTATAGACTTACCGATCAGGTGTGTCGTAGGTCCAACGGGGAGAGAACCTCGATCTCAAAGTTTCCCCCTGACTTAACACACTCCACCCAGGATAGAGGTCTTAGATGAATAACACAACCAAGAGATTTCCCTAATTATACTAACATGCATTGCTCAAATCCATTTATGGGTCCCTAAAGCCACTTGAGCATAGCAGTAGGATTGCATACATGGATTGAGCAATTTGGGTTTATTCCAATATTTGCAAAAAAGGAAACTAGCAATTAGTATTCTATGAAAGCAAACCTAAAACTTTGTAGTTGATTTTTTGACATCAATTAGTGAGATGAGTTGATTTTATATTTTTTATGCAAAATTAAAGATAAAGAAAGAAAAATAAAGTGGGAAGCAACCCCGAAACAAGAAAGGGAAAAGACACATGTTTCCCCCCTGGGGGAAGGGGAAACGACGAAAGACGAGCTTTGTGGCTCGCAAACTTCTACACTACTTTCCTTTTGGATGCTTTTGATCTTTATAATGTGAGATCAAGGCTTACAATGCTTTTTTAAGTCAAAAAATGAACTAGAGTGTTCCTGACAACAATGGGGGGTTCTTAGTTGCTTTTGTTTGCTGTCCCAAAAAAATAGCAAACATGAATCACCCAATTAGCTTGATTTACACAATAAAATGAAGCAACTTCTAGCTTAAGATTTAAGTGAAAAATGTAGAAAATTTCTTAGAGACTAGCTTAGATCCACTATTTAGTTGGAAAAAAATGAAACTAGATCTAAATACTTCATGCATGCAGCATTAGATGCTAAAATTTATCCTTTAAAAACATATCTAACTAACACACATGTAAAGAAAGAAGAAGGGAGAAGAAATTTTTAGCAATTTTGTGGAGCCTTTGCTTGAGCCTCATGAACCCTTGGGCAATGGATTCTTTCTTTGGTGTGAAGAAGAGGGAGGAAGTTTTATGAAGTGCTTCAAGAGAACACAAAGGAGAAAGCAAGCTTCTTTGATTCTTCAAAAGGTTGGCCTTTCAAAATACAAGCTTCTGACAAGTACTTGCACAAAAGGTGTTTCCTACAAGAGAGACTTTGTTCCACGTTAGTTTAAACAAAAACTTTTAACATAGGAATATAAGCATGAAATGCATCAAACAATTATATAGCATAACAAACAAGTAAACCATATACTCTAATTGGATAGCAATATCCTCACCATAGCCTTCATGCAAATACGAGAAAGAAAACCAAGAATAATATTACCTCATAAGCTAACAATCCATCCACGCATGTGAGTCCAAACACCAATCTTCACCTCCAAAGCCTTTTGATTCAAATAATAAATGAAAGATTACAATTGTGTATACTAAGGTCACCCATGCTCCAACTAACAAAAGGGAGGAGGGTCCCCTTGTATATATATCTAGTTGGGTGACAACGCCAAGGGAGATGCGCATGGGAGAGGACGAGTGGCACATGAGCTAAGGGGAGTGGCGCATAGGTTAAGTGTGGTGAGTGTGGAGTGGAGAGGAGATGGAATGTAGTGAAGGGAGGTGGAAGTTGAGTGTTGAGAGGTGAAGTGAGGGTGAGTGGGAGTGAACTCGAGTGAGTGGGAGTGTGAGGGTGAGTTGTGAACATTGGGATGTGTGTCATCCCTTCTAAATGCGCCACACAAGCAAGTGGGGTCGAGTCCCTTCATTGGGATCTCCTCCACGCCATGTCACTCCAGTGAAGTTGCCTCCCTCTCTAGTAAAATCTCCAAAGCTTCCAGTTGACTGGTGTAAAAGAAAAAACATGTTTCCAACATGTTCCCCAATTTTCCTAAAAAATAGGAAATTAATTAAATGACCCATTTTTCGTATTTTTCGAGATAAATTCATTTTTTGGTGATAAAAATCATTTTTTTGTCTCGACAGAAGGGGAATAAGGGTTTAAATGGTACTCTGGATTGGAAAACGAGCATAAATATGGCATTTTACAATGATTGATGCCATATTTTTACAATTTATTGACTTACAATTAAAAATTTTGTTTTGCGGGAGATTTATTATTTCACTAAAACATTAAAAAAAACCTATCACACCTAGTCGCAACTTCCATATGACTCAATACACATGACCTAGCATGAACCCATATAAATTTAGACACCTGACATTGGTTATACCATGCCAAGGCCTAACCACCAGCACATACTCCAGCTTTGGAATTAGTGTCCGAGTGAAAAAACTTAGAAATTATTAATCGCCCACAAAGGCAGCCAAAAACAAATTAACAAGTGAAAAAAAACACTCTAGAGTACATACTCGTACGAAGGTCTTAGGTGGCCAATAGTATTTTACAATATTTCGTGCTCAATTCATTTATTACAATGCCCCCAGAGGGATGGAAATGCGAAAAAAAAGTGGTTTTTTGAAAGACCTGTTGAACTTGTTAACTTTGAAAAATGAGCAACCGACTGCTCAATCTTTGGCGGCTCATATGAAAATGAAGCTAGTGCAACTTAGTGAATAACAAGTTCAATTTATGAGACAATCAAAGCATGCCTTAACAACCCGTACTGTGTGTTTAAGGTTGACGTAGATTCCATAGGTGGAGGGGGGAAAGGTATGTGTAGGGGAATTTATTCATTTTTTGCTACATAATTTTATGGTTCCATTGCATTGTAATTTAACTCATTTGATTCTTCATAATCATACCATGTGTATTTGTTTAAATTTATAGGCAATGCAAGTAAATCAAGGTAACTAGAATCTCGTTGCATTAACAAAACTTGTCTCTAGTTGAGTAGACTTTGCAGATATGGATGAAACAAAACAAAATTTTCAAGCTTGGTTATGACCATACTAGTCGTCATCTACGATTGGGAGGGGGATTGATTGAGCTCTTTGTACCACTAGAGGGTGCGAACTTCTTACTTTTATCATTCAATTCTGATAGTTTCTTTAAAGCATGATACATTTGGCCTTTTAGCTCCATAATATCTACAACATGCTCAATGCATGTCATATTACCTAGATTCTTCTCCATCCCTCGGGTACACTTCTCTACTTCAAATTTCACCTATTCATTTTTCATGAAGGACCCAAAAACATCATGGATTCCCTCCATCACTCTATGATAGAGTGCCTTATTAATGGAGGAATGCATGTTTGATAGGGACTTACCCTTGTAATGCAATATAGCAACAAGAAGAAAAAAAATTGGCCTCCATAGAAGGCTGGGAAAGAGTGCATCCAACTGTAGTGCATCCATCACTCCAGGACTCCCTTCATACCTTATCCTATATACATCATTCTGCCATTTGTCAATCAAATTTAGTTGGGCCTCAGTGTTCATACTGTAGTGATCAACTACCTTCTGCCATTCCTCCCATCCTACCAAGTGCACCTTTACCTTTTTCTAATAGAGTCTTTAGGAAAGAAACAAAGTGGTACAAGATTGAAGCTTAAACCAAAATTACATCATAGTCTAGGTACCACAGGGAGCTTAAATCAATAATTGAAGCTAAAAAGGCATTCACCATCAACAAAGAAATGCACTCATTGATCAAAAACAATTCGAGTCTAGCCTCTTACTAATTGAGAGTGAACAACATTTTGTGCATTGAGATAATAGTCCCACTTGGACAGGGATGATGGCAAGTGCGATGTCTACATACAACACTGAAGTTAAGGATTCCAGGGAGGTGATTACATGCCTTGAGGCCAAGCCTCATAAAAACCTAGTAACATGGGCCATCTAAAATGAAATGGGGCCGGTAACTAGACAACAAGGAGATGAAAGCAAGTGACAAAACCAACTAATGTATTGCAAGATTGAAACCATAGCTTTATCTCCATTCTCAACACCTTATTTACTTGCACTAGCCGTGATTCTTCCAACTTGCTACTCCACACAATAATGTAACGTTTAGCCATTAATTATGGTAGAAGGTGAAAGGACCTATTTTTTATCCTTCTCTTGGGGTCAAGATCCATCATTGTCATATTATGAGGGTGCATGGTCTTTCAACCTGTTTAATCATGCTGGTTTTAGGTGGTGTTCGCAGGCATATTTTCACTTAGGGTGATCAGTTTTGATGGCCACTTGTGCAAGCCTCCCTGCTTATAATGTCCTCATTACCCCATGCATTGACATTGATATATCTCAGCAAGAAATAGCCTCAGAAAAACCTAGCATCATGGATCAACTAAAACTGGATAGTCTTTAACTAGATAGCATGGAGATAAAATTGAGCAACAAATGCATCATGAGAGTGAATCCATTGCTTTATCTCCATTCTCAACATCTTATTCGCATGTACTTGGTATCATTCTTCCATCCTACCACCCCACATGATAATGTGACTTCTAGCCCTTAATATTGGCAGAGGGGAAAACAACTTGTTTATGATCCTTCTCCCAAGGTTAACATAACAATGTCATATCATGAGGGTGCACAGTCTTTCCCCTTGCTGGATCATGTTGGATTGAGGTCACGTGACCCCATTTATTTTCCCCCATGTACCCATGACACGTGTGATTGTTTTCAATTGCCACTTGTGGAAGCCTCCCTTTTCATGATCATTTGATAAATTAGTTGCGTAATAATTATGAATCAATTTTAGCAAACTTGTGAAAGAAAAACATCTAAGTTGATGTTTTTGGGAGTTCCATGTCCCAAATTTTGGTTTCTTGTTGTTTATAAACAATTTTCATTACATCTCTCTCTATATATGTGTGTGTGTGTGTGTGATACATAACATGCAATCCGAGGGGTATCCCTACATTACAATTTTTATAAGAATATATATCCTTTCCCAGATCCGAGGGGTATTCACTTACCAAATTAGTTTGGGACTAACACTTGACCACGTCCTAAAATTCATGTCATTTGAGCAGGGCAGAACATAGCAGAAATGGAAAATGGTGCTCCCCATTAACCTCACGAGTGAACTAATGCCTCATTGGCATGTCTTATATTTGTATACTAAGAGATGAGTATCACCATTGTAACTTATCCTATATAAACAACAATATGTTTTCATGAAATATCTAATATTGTGGTGGAAAAATTTATATGTTGCAGAAGTAAAACAAAGTAATGTAAAATTACATTTTCATTCCCCAACTCACGATAGGGTGAACCTTCCTACTAAATATCGACTCTATCCATGATATATTCTCCAGAAGGGATGCTTCACATACGAAATTGTTGCAACTGTTTTAATTTAAATGGTGGAATTTCTGGGTGTTTGCCAATGATGTTTTCTTTATTAATAAGCTATGATTATTAGTGCAATGTTCATTAATGACGCAGACCTCTCGGCCCTCGGGCCGATATCCGCTCACAGGACCGTTCTATATGTCCTTCGAGCTGGATCGACTCTTTTGGATTCTCTGCTGGAATCCCTTTTCAAATCGATCCACAGGTCCTTTTCCACGGCTCGCGATTTTGCGAGTTTGCAAATCGTGGCTCCCGACTCTTCCTCTGCGATCTTGCGATACCTGAGATCACAAAATGGGTACAACTCTCCCTTTGTCAGCGCCCTCCTTGCGCGACCACCGGCTAGGCTAAGCACTAGTGCCTTTCGCCTCTCGCACCTTTGCGAGTTCAAAGGTTCAACCTTTGGCACCTTCTTTTCCAAACCCCCGAGAGGCGAGATTTGACCTTTCTCCTCTCATTATCGCTACTTGCGGCTTCGCGAGTTGAAGGCTTGAACCTTCGTTCCATTTTCTCCCAAGTCCCCGAGACGCGAGAGGTCAACGGGGTGTTGACTCCTCCGTATAAGTGACGTGTGTCCACTGGTTTAATTCCCGGGCCCACTGTGCAGTTCTTCCACATGCCTCCTCCGTGTCTTGACTTTTTTCCACTTAGCGACTTCGCTTCTCGCGACTTCGAGCGCTCAATCCTTGGGCTCTCACCCTGTGAAACTTCGAGTTCACGAGATCTCTAGATCTCTGCCACCTGTCCTCCTCCTAATGGACAGCTATGATTCACTTCGCAGCTTCGCCACTCGCTAAGTTAAAAAACTTCTCTTCCGAACCCCCGATGTCCGAGTCCCTGAGACGGGTGATCTCGCGAAACGTGTCCTTCTTCTGGCGAACAGCTTAGACTCCCTCTCGATATTTTGGTACTTTTGTTATCGATTATCCCGACCTCGAGACCTCGAGACCTCCACTATCACGAGCGTCGATATCCCGATAACCACGCTTGTTTCGGGACCTCTCTCCTCTGCTCTGTTGTATGAGGGTTTAATTCCCTCGCAAGTCCTGTCAGATCCAACGGCTGACGGGTACTGGGATCAAGATCCGACGGCTCAAATACGTCCCTTCTATGCGCTTGCTCTGCTACTCCCTGGACGTGGAAAAACCAACGGTCCAGATCTCTTTTCCTCGGCCTAATCTAACGGCTGCTATGTCTCCTCCCGAGCTTCTACGCTTTCTTCTCAGATTTGGGAGAATTTTGAAATCTCAAAGGCCTCAACCTTTGCTTCATCCTTGTGATCTCTTGTGACCTCTGTGCGTAGAAGCACTCACCTATGCGTATGAAAACGTGGTTCCTCCTGAGCTTTAGAAAAGTCCGAACTCTTCCCGAGAGTTCTTCGACCTCTATGCCCCTTGCAGTTATGGCTCCGTGCACTGAAAGCACTACTCCTCCTGAGCTTATCCTTCAAATCCTCAATGGGTTCTTTGACTCTTTTGCCCCTACAGGGTCTCTACGCACATAAAGTGTTATCCGTCCTAAGCTTCTCTTCTCTCTCAGATTCCTAAGGAAACAATTCCTTCTCCTTTCTCCTCCTGCTGGAGAATGTGATGCCCTCCTGGCTATCCTTCTACTCAAGCAACCTCTTGCAGATTCTTTCAAGGTATTCAGTAACCCTATGAAGGTCCCTTTCCTTGGACTCTTCTTCAAATTCAGAACTCAAAGAGTTCTTTTCTCCTGTGCCTATCTACCCACCTACTCAATGCCCACTTGGCAGAGTATTTTCTCTCAGAACATCCAACATTTCTGTCTTCTGTGTCCTCCTTACACTTGCTCAATGCCCACTTGGCAGAGCTCTTAGAATTCTTAGTAATTTTGGCTTCTGTCTGAACTCACAACAGAGTTCTTCTCAATGCATCACTATGCATATGCACAATGCCCACTTAGCAGAGCTCTCAAAATCCTTAGTGATTCTGACTTCTAATGAACTCACAACCGAGTCCTCCTTCTGTACACTCCTTGCACTGGATCGATGCCCTCCTGGCAGAGCTTTACAGAACTCAAGAAGAGTTTATGTATGCAATTGTGTTCTTCTCCACAGCCTTGCCTCCTGAGGTGTTCAACAACCTCACAGGTCTTTCTCCCGAGTTGTTACTTTCAGCTTCTGTGCCCACCTAGAATGCCTCTATCTGACTTCGTAGAGTTCAGAAATGCACCCTCTGTGCACGGCTATAAAACCCGCAACGTTCTGTCACACCCTCCTGGTGTGAAGCCCCAAAGACCTCTCAAGCCTGAAACCAGAACAACTTCTGCAAATGCATAAACATAACATACATTCACAGCATATAAAGAACACTCACATACATTCATTCAACACAAATAATATGCAGGAAAAACTACTATTTATATTAAAATGGCAAATGCATGTCTTTACAAGGTGTCCCTGAGCACGACCTGTAACAAGGTCTCGGCTCTTCTCTATCTCACTCTCTACTATTCTTGTGCTCGCTCTTCTCTTCTCTATGCTAACTCTCTTGTGCATATTCTAACTATCTCAAAATGAGATCTCCCTCGATCTTTTTACCTGAGGGGGCTCTTCGAGCTCTTCCCTCCAAACCTCAACTACTCTATTCAATTACATTCAATGGTTGTCTAGTCCGCAAATCGGATCTAGATCTCAACCTTACAAAAACATTTAAAGGCCTATTTACTTCTATGCCTGTGCCAAGCACGGATTCCCATCTCAACAGCTTAAACATTTAATTACATTCATTTGAATAAAAAATGAGGGTTGTGCCTCTCTTCAGCAATTGAATGCATGCGCTTGACGTGGTTGGCTGGCTCACTGGCTGACGTGAGATGATGCTCCTACATCAATTAATAGGTGGACTACCAATTTAGTTTTTATTCATATTAACACATGGGGATCTGATTTTTTATTTTTTTTAGCTTTGCTTCAGATTAATACGTGGGAGTATGTATTTCATTCTATTTTATCCATGAAAAATCCCAAATTTTGGTATTAACCTTAACTGTGTTATGTTTTATCAATGGTTTGCAGATGCCTATCAATCCATAGGAGCTAAACAATGAGGCTCGTGTTTTATCTCCTTTGTCACCTTGAGGCTCATGCCTGTGTTGGGATCTATGCTTGCAAGTATCAATCACAACCCTGAAGATAGATATGCAAACCAAT
>JZKD02S1245022.1:186384-200333 GCA_000966675.3 Picea glauca
AGATCGAAAGTGTCAGGTAGAAGCGCAACCGCCAACTTAAGAGAAGGGATTTCACATTCAATGGGTAATATCGATTCCACACCGTGTACTAATGGGAAAGGGGAAAATCCGATGGTAGTCTTGACCAAGGTTCAGTATGCCCAGAGTGCGGGATATAGAATGATGTGCAAGTCAAATTTGTGCAGTATATAGCATGATGTGCCAGCCAGATTTGTGTTGACTAACAGTTTTGCACCCTCATCGTACAGTCGAGGACAGACAGACTTATCGTATTAAACCTTGACACATCATTCATTCGCCTCGATAGTCGTAGAGGCGTCTCGACGTTTCTCATCAAGACTCTCTAGGTATACAAGGCGTCGCTCGAGATCGAAAGTGTCAGGTAGAAGCGCAACTGCCAACTTAAGAGAAGGGATTTTGCATTCAATGGGTAATATCGATTCCACACCATGTACTAATGGGAAAGGGGAAAATTCGATGGCAGTCTTGATCGAGGTTCAGTATGCCTAGAGTGTGGGATATAGCATGATGTGCCAGTCAAATTTGTGCAGGATATAGCATGATGTGCTAGCCAGATTTGTGTTGACTAACAATTTTTTGCAAAATGGTCTTGAGAGACTTGTTGACAGCCTCTAGTTGCCCATTTTCCTGGGGATAATAAGGAGAAGAGTGACCATGTTTTTGGTATCTTATACGTTGATCATCTCGTGAGTGATGTTGAGGAAACTTCAAAGTCTGAAGATAGAGAACGATGTCTCCATACCAGGGGTCAGAAGACGAGACAAGGAAAATGTCTAAAGATAGAGGAACGATGTCTCCATACCAGGGGCCATACAACGAGACAAGGAAAATGTCTTCGCCCACAAACGAGTCAACATGGGTAACATCCTCATCTAATAGTTAGTAGCATAGTTTACTATAAACCTACAAAGAAAGTTAAAATTCCCCTGTAGACCCTAAAGTTGTCTAATCATGCATAGGGGAGACAACCAAAGTATTGCCTCAACCTTACGTGGATCTACCATGATCCCAGTCTGAGAAACTAGAAAACCTAAAAGACGACCAGACATAACTTGTGAGGGTTCAACCGAATTCTATAATAACATCTTTCGAAAACAAGCCGAAGGTGAGTAACGTGATCCGCTTTCTTGTGAGAGTGAGCAGTGAGATCATCAAGGTAAGCTTTGACTATGTGTTTAAAATATTGAAATTTTGGCACGTTGAAAGGTTGCTCCAGCATTTTTAAGGTCGAAAGACATCTTCTAGTATGCAAAAGTACCTGAATAATAAATGTATTCTTGTATTGATCCTCGGGTTTAATTTGAATACGATTATATCCTGAAAATCCATCCATAAAAAAAAATACTTCGCTTCTCGCACACTCGTCGAGAATCTGATCGATGAAAGGTGTGGGTAAGTTGTCTCTCGGACAAGCCTTCTTCAGGCCACGGAAATCCATACATACATGGATGGTTCATTTCTTTTTATCTACAGGAATGTGGTTGGATACCCATTCGGTTAAAGGAACCAAGTAGATGAATCCAGCATTAAGTAGCTTCTCCACCTCTGCCTTAATAGCAGGGGCCTTTCGAGGGTTCATCGCTCTAAGACGTTTCCGAACAGGTTTACAATCTGGATACATTTTAATCTCATGTTCGAAAATACGCGGGTCGATCCCTGGCATCTCTTCATAGGACCAAGCAAATACGTCTCGAAATTTCTTGAAGAGCTCGATGTAGACCATGATTTCTTTTGGCGAACAATCCGCACAGTATTTACGTTTTCAATCTTACCAAGGGTACAAGAGATGTCGATCTAGACGGTTGGATAAATGCTCGCCATATTTCCTTTGACATAAATGTCGTGCGTATCAAGTGGAACTACAACGTGACCCACTATCTCACTCAAAGTAAATCGAAAATCGTCTTGTTCGATTCTTTCAAGCTCTAGGAGAAAATAAGAGCGGTGATGCATATCATACCAAGGTTTATTGGAACCGTTCATGGCTTCGATGATGGCTTCATCCGAAGGCAAAGTCCCATCGGAGAATTTATGTGGACAAGACAACAAGGTGGCCCAAATGGGCCTAGACANTCTAAGTGCAAATTAGACTTGGATTTGCTTAGAAATTTGGGGTTTTCACTCCAAATTTGCAAATTTCCCCAAATCCATTATAGATCAAACTCTAGAATAGTGAGTTTACCAAATTCGCACTGGTCTTTGGCCCATACAGGTCCGACGTTGAACCAAAAACTTTTATACCAATTTGTAACATACCCATTACTAACAAAAACTAAATTTTGTTCTGATACTAATATGTATAATACCAACCTCCTAAAAATGGATTTAAATGCTCCATGTAAATACAAAATTAACGCAAGCATAAAAGCTCATCAAAATTCACATGCATCCACAACATATATAAAAAGCCATGAATGCAATTGAAAAAGCAAACACATAACATGTTTACATGTTTTTAATGCGATAATCCCCCCATACCCCTCTCTCGAACATTCTTAGACATTCCCCTCTCTTGTGGAAACATAGCCCCCAACTACTTTGTATGTGTCCACCCGCAACCAATGTCACAAGTTACCTTATTATTACGATCCTATACAATGTTTACAAATTACATATCTGGGCCTGCAGCCATATATCGTAATAAATTACACATTGCTAAAACATAAATTATAAATGGGGGTGTTACATTCCCTTCCCCCTACAAATTGCATCGTCATCGTTGCACAACACCATACCAGTATACATATATAAAATTTACATCATAATACTTGAAAATTTTGCAAGTTCAACTCCTACAACAATTCCAACCATCAATCTCTCGTTGTCTGCAACCTGCACAACCCAAGGAAGTGTATGCCCTTCTCTACACTACAGTCCTTCAAGTTGTAACACTTCCCTTTCAGGATTCCAACACATATCGGACAAGAACTCTCCAAGACGTATCTCTAGGAACTCTAGTAGCCAAAACGAAGCCTTGCATACTTATGTACATTAAACTTTCTTCAAAATTTTCAAAAATTTGTGGGTACTCCTCCCGCATGGTCTCCTCCTTCTCCCACGTGGCGTCTTCAAGGCCATATCAGGTCTATCGTACCTTTACCAGACATATGGCTTTGTTTTAGATCACTTTGACTTTATGATCAAGCATGTGAATTGGTTCCACCCGAAATTCCTCTTCGTGATCCACCACGGTCGCAGTCCAATCAGTCGCGTGGTTAGGATCAGATACATATTTCTTTAATAATGACATATGAAACACATTATGAATTCTCATGGATGCAGGAAATGCAAGAATGCATGCAATTGGCCCTTAGTGGCAATCTTGTATACCTTTTCATTGCGGGCATACACTTTAAATTTCATCTGATTCTAAGTTGAAACATTCATTTTATGGCCAAAACAAGTTTTTGGCTCCAAACTTATTTTTTGGGGAAAATTGTTTATTTTTCATGACGTGGAAATCTGGCTGACATGGCATGGTATGTGGTTGTTGATGTCCACCTGTCATCCCCTCATTCATCCATGTCATCATCCTTGTTTCTCTCCAACGAAATCAATTTATTGCTTCCATCAACAATCGATGATTTCCTTTGCTCTTTGTTTTGTCTTACTTCCTCGAATTTTGCCGAACTCTGATTGCTTCATCGACGTTCAACGATTTTCTTCCATTGATAAATTACGAAAAAGTAACTTCTTTATTGGACTTTGTTGAACCCAAAAACATAGACCGTTGATTCACCATACTTCATTAAATTTTCAAATGAATCTCAACCATTGATCGCCAAATCGAAGGCGATATGGGTCGTCGATTCCCCAAAATTCATTGATGTTTGGTGATCAATTATTTCCTTCGACGAAATAACTTTGTAATATTTTGTCCCAAACGCCCCATCAACAATCGACAAACTACAAAAAATATCCATACTTCGCATAATTTCATCAAACCCCGAAAAACTTAGTATCTGGAATGAATCTGGGTCGTCGATCTCAAAATCAAAAGTGATAGTTGTATTTCATTAACCAAACCCCATTATATGACCCTTTCCTTCTTCCCCCATGGACCTTATCATTCCATGTCATCACCTGTACGGAATTTTTCAAAAATCCCAAAAATTTTTAATTTTTGAAAAATTTAATTAAAAAAAATTTGAAGTTTTCTTCGGTTAGCTTAAAAATTTTAACCAATCCAAAATGAATCTTAGTCGTTGATCACCAAGTCGAATATGATTTGGGTCGTTGATTTTATGAACTCCTCGATTTTCATTAAAACCCAAAATTCGACCTTCCAGGCCAAATTTAACTCTACAACATGAAGGTCAATGCCCTTGATCATCTCCTCAACCATTATGTTGACACAAAGTTTAATTTTTCTACCTTTTAAAACTGAAGCTTCATCTTTTCCTAAGTCATGGAGTCGCACTTAGTCCAAAAAAGGAGTCAGAATCTTTCATTTCTTTTCGGGTTTCGGGATTCGACTTTTCTCGAGGTATGATCTTGAACTAACCATTCTAGAGTCCCGGTGCCGAAATCTCGAAAAGGTTTTACATTAAAAGAAATTAAAAAGGGGGGAAGAAATAAATATTACAATTTCCGTCGCTCTCCACAAAGTACTATTTAATTTGTGATTAATTAAACTCCTAAATGCAATCATCTTTTCATTAATCTTTCGCGATTCTGGTTTCTTTCTACCAAAGCATTTTCAAACTATCAACCCTCAAACTCCCGATCCTCGATTTTTCGAAAAAAAAAATTAAAAAATTAATCACTAATATTGATTAATTAAAGCGTTAATACGAGTGATTAGCACCTAATTAATCCCATCGTGATTTCACGATCCGGGGTTTGCTTATGACATACCTCTTGAGGGCAGGATCCCCGAAATTTCGAAATGCGAAATTGCGATTTCTTTAGACAAAGTCTAAAGCTAAAGTAAAGTTGTTTTAAAACAGGATTAGTGATGACTAAACTACCTTTCACATTTCGGGAATTGATGAAGGCAACGACTTTCGAAACTCCAGTTTTTAAATCGTCGATATACGACAGTATTAATAACGGATAAATGGAGATTTTTTTGATGCGAAAGCGTATCTCCAGGCGTATCTTTCCATTAAAACATTAACTTTTCATCGTCTGTGTCAGTACACTCATTATAACACAAATTAAGGGTTAATAAAGGTCCTGTGTTTCGAATTTCATTCTTATCCTTTACATCTGGTGTGAGTCGCTTATCCAGGCTTATACATATTTCCTTTGCAAACAGGTTTCCAATCCAGTGCAAACATTATGGCACCTAAGAAGGCACCCAAGAAGAGTGAAGAAGTTGCAGAAAGCTCGAGTCCAGACAGAGACGTTGTATCTGATACAACACCGCATGCCATCGATACCATCAAATCTTGGAGACAAATTTTCGAAACTCTGGATTACGAGATTAAGAATTTCCCTCATAATGCCGACAACAAACTCTGAGACATAGCAGAGTCCGAGCTTCACAAAGTAGCTACATGGTCGCGACTCATGACTTATAACGACATGATCAGTTGGGCCTTAGAGAGAACAAACGTGCAAACAAGGAGCATTTTGGACAGCCGAGGGGTCGTCGTTGACTCTTTCAGACCAGAGCATATACAAGTAATGTATAAACTGTCTCCTAGTCCCAAGTATATTTATAATAAATATTTCGTGAGTGATTTTCAAAGGAAAGAATGTATTGAGTCAGACCAAACATACCCTGGCATAATCAAAGATTGGTGGAGACACGCAGCAAAATTCAAGGCCAACATCCATAGCATTTACGCGACAACCTCGTTAAATGAGTATATGGTCTATGTGGCAATGATGTTATGTAGACTTTTCGGGAAGAAAAGTCCTACCCATTTCCCTGCAGAATGGGTAACTCTTTTGCACGAGGCAGCATAAGGCTACAACTTCAATTGGAATAAGATTTTATCCGATAACATAGCGAAGGAGGTCATGGAGTATCAGACTACAAATCCAAAGGCCGACCAGTGGCCTTTTACATGTCTGCATACATCATGGATGCTATATGTTTCACTACTCCTTTACCTTTGATGAATTGGAGTTGGAATCCAACTTGCACGAAACCTATCCATGAATATCAATCTAAACTTTGAGAAGAAAACGCCAAGGATTCATTTTATGAAACCTATCATTTCATGGCGATACCACTACATCAGATGTTGTACGATTGTGCACCTCCCTGTATTTCAGAGTTGGTCATAGGAAACCTCAAGGCAGTTGTTGACTGGTTTATCGAGGATAATTTCTCCTACATCAGAGTTTTTGGATGTTCGATTCCTCCCCATGCACTCCCAAAATTTCTCCCTGACAAACTGGTGTGCAGGGAGGTAGCTCATCAGATAGTAACAGGTGGAATTGGGATAGAACTAAAGACTGCTCAAAAGAAGTTTTGGTCGGTTTTTCCCGTTCAGATTGGGAAACTTTTGCTACTCAACTTGGGTCATTCCAAGGTTGAAGGTGCAGTGCTGGAAGAGGTCAAGTTGGTAGACCTAGAACACAGGAAACACGACCCTTACCAGTTTGTGGGAAATCACATGGCCCACTGTAATATGAAAGCATATGAACATGAGAAATCCACTTGTGATGACATGTTCAAAGGGGCTAGGACCTATGAGGAGGTGTTAGAGAGGGTACAGACACTGCCATCTGACTTGCAAGCTAGTTTTCAGACCTTCCAAAAGCATAGACAGAGTGGTCTGCCCAAAGTAATGCAAGGAGAAGCAATCACCCTTCCTCCGGAACAAGAGGATACTCCCCCAGGTTTCGGACAAGAAACACAAGATAAAGCCAATCCCGAGGAAATTCCACAGGAGACCGAAAGATTTTCGCAAAATGAAGAAGTCCCGCAGACAGACAATCTAGAGAAGGAAACAAAGAGGAGGTCTGGGACACCTCCTGAGTCCAGTAAGTCCACTCCCCCTTCATCATCTGTTGTTGATGTCAATACCCCAAGGGCTACAGGAAAAACAAAATCCATAAAGTTGGGGAGTCCCATAGTTTCCCTGACCCCTTTACAATCCGCCTTTGGGCTCCCACAGATGGGAGTCATATATGCTAGCGATCTCACTCCTATCTCTAGAGAAGAGATCCCTCCCTTTGATTATTTTTTCAGCAAAAAGAGGAAGGTTGTTCTAAAACAAGAGATGTATATGAGAGAGGGGGGTATGGTAAAGAAGCACAAAATCTTGATAGATGGCCAGAATTTGGAAGAAGAGGATTTCACTACAGAGGTAGTAGGCTCCATGGGAGCCATGGCAACAACAAATCTTTTCACTGTGGAAAACATGAGAACAAGGCTAAAAAAGAGTAACCACACGATAGCCCAATTGCAAAACCAGTTAAAGGATGATGAGAAAAACATTAGAGAAGAGGTGAATAAAAGCTTGGAACAAGCCAGAGCTGTTGAAAGGCAAGAAGTTCAATTTCTTAAATCAAGTCTGTATTAAATGAACCAGAGGATACAAGCAAGTCAGATGCAGGTTACTCAGCAAAAAGAGCTTGTAAAGCAACTACAGGCCAAGTTAAATTTGACAGAAGGTCGGGTTATAGATTTAAAAGTTTTCCAAACTCTCTCACTGGAAGTACATACAAAGATAGAAGTCGAGCAGTAGAGATTGATTTCCAAGATAGAGACCATCCAGAATTACTTTCAAGAGGTAAGTAAATCCCTTGATGATATTATTTTACAGGAAAAGGAGGCTATAGTAGCAAGGACTACCTTCCAGAAAGCAGTTGCATATTCAGGGAACAGGGAGATGTCGAAAAATCTAAAGCTTTCTGTCACAGAACAGATCAGAGGTGACATCATGCTCAAGGTATGGGAAACGAACATAGCCGAAAACAAGAAGATAGTCAAAGAAATTAAAGACTACTGTGAGGGAATCTTTTATTCTTTGGACAATCAAGCGTTAGGTATTGAAAGAGACGATTGCACTGAGCCACTGGGGCAGATAAACATTATAAAACAACAGTTGAAATACAAAGAGAGCTTAAAGGAGATTCAGGTAGAAATTTCATAGTTGGAGGAAATCAATGCCAACCTAATAGACAGGTGGCTGGTACAACCCAACTTAAAGTTGCAAGTAATCAAGTTTGTCTATAAAGGGTTTGAAGACCAATTTCCAAAATTCCAAAGAAAGTTTTATCTATTTGAAGCAAAGGATCTTCCGACACCTCCTAGAAATTTTGTTTATTTTCTAGAGAAATGTATTGAATGTATAGGATCAAAAGAGGGAGAGACTTCAACTAAACAGTGAAGTATTGTTTGGAAGCTTATGCTATAAAAATGATAGACAAATAAAAGATAATCATGCAAACGATTGAGTTTGCAGTTTTGTAACTATTTTTCCCCTAAAAAGTAGGAAATCGCTAACCATCAAGTATTGATGACCTTGTATAAATACAAGGAGAGAAGACTGAAGATGGATTATTTTTTTATTTTTTTATTTTTTTATTTTGGAAGACATTGTAATGAATTAACTTTCAGGATACTCTGAATTAATACAAATGTAGATTGAAGATTCCAGATTTTGTCAAGTCTGAGTTATGTGTTCCCCTGTATTTTCATTTTTCTTTCATATATCTAATTGATGAATGCTTAGCTGCAATTTAGTACAACCTCTACTATGGATATTATTATTCTTGTTATTTAAATCATTTACAGTTTTTCCTCTGTATCGGTTATCAGCAGATATAAGACCTGCAAATGTTTTAGATTTCAATATCATACGCTTCATTAAAATTTTTCTTGCTTTCATAGTTTTCTGTTACAACGTGAGATTCCTCTTCAATTGATGCCTCACCTTGTTAATGAATTTATGTTTTCTTTCATATCATACATGTTTTATTTTCTTTAAATTTAACTCAGATACAAGAAATGGCCTTTAATTTTGTCATACTATTAATTCGTGTTTTGAAATCTTTCTCTTTTACATTGTGAAACAGAGATAGCAAAACCTAAAAGAAAACACATAAATTTATCCCCTCCATCTTTACCCTTCATGACAGTACCAGTTACAAGGCAACCTAATATCGAACCTAACCTTTTAGACCAAACCAACATCGCTTTAAATTTATTTAATACTATCTTGCAGACAACAAATAACCGGGTTGAGTTAGAATGTTCATGGGCAGCAATTGAAAGAGATATCAGTATCCAGGAAAACTGGGAAGCTCGACAGAGACAATTGAGAAACCAACTATAGTCCTCACCTTTTTATCATTGATTTTTCTATCCTCAACTTCCTCTATCTTTTCAGATGCCTTGACAGTACACTTTAGAGCCTTTAAGTATAAAATCAGGAACAACACATTCTAAGTGCAAATTAGACCTAGATTTGGTTAGAAATTTGGGGTTTTCACTCCAAATTTGCAAATTTCCCCAAATCCATTATAGATCAAACTCTAGAATGGTGAGTTTACCAAATTCGCACTGGTCTTTGGCCCATATGGGTCCGACGTTGAACCAAAAACTCTGATACCAATTTGTAACATACCCATTACTAACAAAAACTAAATTTTGTTCTGATACTAATATGTATAATACCAACCTCCTAAAAATGGATTTAAATGCTCCATGTAAATACAAAATTAACGCAAGCATAAAAGCTCATCAAAATTCACATGCATCCACAACATATATAAAAACCCATGAATGCAATTGAAAAAGCAAACACACAACATTCATTAAACATTTCACACGGTAGAATAAACATATAAAATATAACATAAACTTATCTTTAAAATGGTTGAACTAACTGACTGCATACATGGGACGTTCCTTCCATCCATAGGCTTGTTGTTCATTTTCTCTCAATAGCAAGCCAACCCCGAGCTAAGGTTATGAGTCCACAAGGAGTTATGGATTTCTTGGTTGTATACTCTCCACACTCAGTAGCACAAAATCTAGGTAATACTCCAACAACTATTCCAATTCACCAACTCTCTTCCCCTCCACGTGCACAACCGAAGGAATGGGATCCCCCGTCTCTACCACACAATCCCTTGGGCCTTCCCACTTCCTTCCAAGGCTCCACTGCACTCGGTTGGCCATGAATCTCACATCTGGGGACTCCAGGAACTCTCAACTGGTCTAGGAGTGCTCACAACATTCTTCTTAAGGCTCTTGAGCCATTTCCTCCATAGGAAAGGTCAATTATAGGCATACAACCTACATTACATGCCTACAACCTTCACTCTTAGCATAAAAATATGCCCAACAAGCTATATTTCCATGGCCAACATGTATGATGCTCTTCCTAGCACCCAACTCCTCTCTTTCTCTCCAAATCAACAAGTAAAATTGATTACCATACTCATTTGAATTTTCTTCTTTTTCCATGCTTTATTGACTCTCACTCTTCCCCAAAAGAATTGCTTGATTGTCACACTTCTCCCATGTTTGCTTGTACTCAACCCATGCTCTCCATAACTCTATGAGGTGATCTCACACACCAACCCTCTTACATGAATTCAATGTTTGAGTGTCATAAGTCAAAGGGATGATTATATCGTAATGATGTTCCTTCCATCCATAGGTTTGTTGTTCATTTTATCTCAATAGCAAGCTAGACCTAAGATAAGGTTATGAGTCCACAAGGATTTATGGATCTCTTGGTTCTACACTCTCCACACTCAATAGCCCAAAACCTAGGTAATACTCCAACAAATATTCCAATTCACCAGCTCTCTTCCCCTCCACATGCACAACCCAAGGAATGGGATCCCTCGTCTCTGCCACAAACTCCTAAATTGTAATTAAAACCCAAAATTCGACCTTCCAGGACAAATTTAACTATGCAACGTGCAAGTCGATGCCCTTGATCATCTCCTCAAACATTCTGAGTGCAAATTCGACCTGGATTTGCTTATAAATTTGGGGTTTTCACTCTAGATTTCCAAATTCCCCCAAATTCATTATAGATCAAACTCTAGAATAGTGAATTTACCAAATTCGCACTGATCTTTGGCCTATACGGATCCGGTGTTGAACCAAAAACTCTGATACCAATTTGTAACATACCCATTACTAACAAAAACTAAATTTTTTTCTGATACTAAAATGTATAATACCAACCTCCTAAAAATGGATTTAAATGCTCCATGTAAATACAAAATTAATGCAAGCATACAAGCTCATCAAAATTCACATGCATCTACAACATATATAAAAACCCATGACTGCAATTGAAAAAGAAAACACACAACATTCATTAAACATTTTACACAGTGGAATAAACAAATAAAATACAACAAAAACTTATCTTTAAAATGGTTGAACCAACTAAATACATACAGGGGATGTTCCTTCCATCCATAGGCTTGTTGTTCATTTTCTCCCAATAACAAACTAGCCTCGAGCTAAGGTTATGAGTCCACAAGGAGTTATGGATCTCTTGGTTGTCCACTCTCCACACTCAGTCGCCCAAAACCCAGGTAATACTCCAACAACTATTACAATTCACCAACTCTCTTCCCCTCCACGTGCACAACCCAAGGAATGGGATCCCCCGTCTCTGCCACGCAATCCCTTTGGCCGTCCCACTTCCTTCCAAGGCTCGACTGCACTCGGTTGACCAAGAATATCACAACTGGGGACTCCAGGAACTCTCAACTGCTCCAAGAGTGCTCACAACATTCGTCTCAAGGCCCTTGAGCCATTTCCTCCATAAAAAAGCTCAATTATAGGCAAACAACTTGCATTACATGCCTACAACCTTTATTCTTAGCATAAAAATCCGCCCAACAAGTTGTCTTTCCATGGCTAACATGTATAGTGCTCTTCCTAGCACCCAACTCCTCTCGTGCTCTCCAAATCAACAAGTAAAAATTGTCTACCATACTCATTTGAATTTCCTTCTTTTTCCATTCTTGCTTGACTCCCACTCTTCCCTAAAAGAATTGCTTGATTGTCACACTTCTCCCATGCTTGCTTGTACTCAACCTATGCTCTCCATAACTTTATGAGGTGATCTCACACACCAACCCTCTTACATGATCATATTCAATGTTTAAGTGTCATAAGTGAAAGGGAGGATTATAGGTAATGATGTTCCTTCCATCGATAAGCTTGTTGTTCATTTTCTCTCAATAGAAAGCCAACCCTAAGTTAAGGTTATGAGTCCACAAGGAGTTATGGATCTCTTGGTTGTCCACTCTCCACACTCAGTAGCCCAAAACCCAGCTAATACTCCAACAACTATTCCAATTCACCAACTCTTTTCCCCTCCACATGCACAACCCAAGAAATGGGATCCCCTGTCTCTTCCACGAACTCCTCAATTGTCATTAAAACCCAAAATTCAACATTTTGGGCCAAATTTAACTCTGCAACGTGCAAGTCGATGCCCTTGATCATCTCCTCAACCATCCCGAGTGCAAACTCGACTTGGATTTGCTTAGAATTTTGGGGTTTTCACTCTAGATTTGCAACTTTCCCCAAATCCATTATAGATCAAACTCTAGAATAGTGAGTTTACCAAATTCGCATTGGTCTTTGGCCCATACGGGTTTGGTGTTGAACCAAAAACTCTGATACCAATTTGTAACATACCCATTACTAACAAAAACTAAATTGTGTTATGATACTAATATGTATAATACCAACCTCCTAAAAATGGATTTAAATGCTCCATGTAAATACAAAATTAACACAAGCATCAAAGCTCATCAAAATTCACATGCATCTATATCATATATAAAACCCATGAAATCAAATGAAAAAGGAAACACACAACATTCATTAAACATTTTACACAGTGGAATAAACATATAAATACAACAAAAACTTATCTTTAAAATGGTTGAACCAATTGACTACATACAAGGGGCATTCCTTCCTTCCATAGGCATGTTGTTCATTTTCTCTCAATAACAATCCATCCCTGAGCTAAGGTTATGAGTCCACAAGGAGTTATGGATCTCTTGGTTGTCCTCTCTCCAGACTCAGTAACCCAAAACCCATGTAATACTCCAACAACTATTCCAATCCACCAACTCTCTTCCCCTCCACATGCACAACCTAAGAAATGGGATCCCCGGTCTCTGCCATGCAATTCCTTGGCATTCCCACTTCCCTCCAAGGCTCCACCGCACTCGGTTGGCCAAGAATCTCACAGATGGGGACTCCATGAACTCTCAACTAGTCTAGGAGTGCTCACAACATTCTTCTCAAGGTTCTTGAGCCATTTCCTCCATAGGAAAGGTCAATTATTGGCATACAACCTACATTGCATGCCTACAATTTTCATTCTTAGCATAAAAATATGCCCAAAAAGTTGTCTTTCCATGGCTAACATGTCTGGTGCTCTTCCTAGCACCCAACTCCTCTTTTGCTCTCTAAATCAACAAGTAAAAATTGTCTACCATGCTCATTTGAATTTCCTTCTTTTTCCATGCTTGCTTGACTCTCACTCTTCCCCAAAAGAATTGTTTGATTGTCACACGTCTCCCATGCTTGCTAGTACTCAACCCATGATCTCCATAACTCTATGAGGTGATATCACACACCAACCCTCTTACATGAATTCAACGTTTTAGTGTCATAAGTCAAAGGGAGGATTATATGGTAATGACACATTAACTCAAACAAAAGACATGGGTTTCCCCTTGGATCCCTCTTTATCCCCCTTTCTTGTGAAATCACAACCCCCATCGTTATAATCCCTCTCATATAGCAACCAATGATTTACTTTTATTAATTATTCATTATATGATTTACATAGCCTAGCCCTCAACCATATTGATCAATGCAGGCTCTTTGGCGTGTGATATACTATCTCACTAGCCTAAATTGCATTTACACAATTACATTATAACTTATGGGGATTAAAATTGGGGATGTTACAACTTCATCTTGTTTGTGCACTTTCATTCACCATACCATTATTCAC
>JZKD02S1245023.1:0-12305 GCA_000966675.3 Picea glauca
GGACAACAAGGCATGTCTACAAGGTCATGAATGAGGAAAATGGTGTGTCACATTGGTCTAGTCATGGGAAGGATCGATCCTAGTGATGAATCATGAAGGGGACCAAATCTTGAGTCATGACCTAAAATGGTTCTAAGTCCAAAAATCAATTGAGGATCAAAACATAAGTTATGAATCAACACTTTATTTATCTAAGGGGTCCTAACAAACATAAATTTAAAATGGGTGAACTTAAAAAATTAAAATCTATGGCTTAGAAAAGGATAAAAACAAACAAAATACCCAAGGCAACTTAGTGTGATAACATTGGTTCCATAGGGGATGGCATGCCCCCTGTGGGCTGCCAAGAATAAGTAGACTTAGTGACTTATCCTAGGGATATGGGGTCAGTTATTGAAACAAAATTAAAAGAAAAATGTATTTACAATGGCATGGAAAGAAACACAAGGCTTAAGCAAAGTACTTTTTCAGAAAATGCCCATTGACAGGGCCACCAAAAACTTCTTCATTCTCCATATTCTATAACTTGAAAGTGTTATTAGAGAATACCTTAGAGATTTTCAAAGGACTGATCCATAAAGATTCAAATTTACCGTGCTTGCCTTTGTATTGCTTCGGTGCATCCCACTTGAGCACTAGATCTCCCTGTTGAAAATCCTCTTTGTTCACTTTCTTGTTGAACACCTGCTTGACCTTCAGTTGATGATCATGTGCTTTGTCTACAAGATGCTCCCGAGTCTGCTACACTTCAACCAGTTGTTGAATCTTTCTGATCATATGATTGGGCTCCCCTTGGTAATCTTGGAAGAATTTTTCCACAGGTAGGGAAAGATAAGAAGGAAAAATGGCCTCAACTCCATACACCAATTGGAAAGGGGAAAGTCCTAGGAATCTCTTTATTGTCACTCTGTCAGCCCATAAAGAAAATTTGAGTTTTGAGTCCCATCCATTTTTTTTATCCTCTAACAACTTTGTAATGATCTTTATAAGGATTTTGTTTGAGGATTTTGTAAGCTCATTTCCATGATGGTAGTAAGGGGTAGAGTGAATCAATGTGATCCCAAAATTTTCACAGAACTGAATCAATGGTCCAGCCTTCAAAGATGCAACATTATTAGTGATGATTATGTTCAGACACCCAAACCTTGCCATAATGTATTTAAGGAAACTAATGATCACTTTGTGGGAAGCATTCCTTGTAGGAATAGCTTCAATCCACTTAGTAAAGTAATCTATAGTAGTCAAGATCCATCTATGTTGGCCACTATAAGTGGGATGAATTTCCCCAATAAAATCTAGGCCCCACTGCTAGAAAGGTCCTGAAGCTGCCACAAGCTTTAATGGAAAATACTTAAGTTGTTGCTTTCCAAGGAACTTTTGACATTTAGCATAGGCTCTGATCTTAGCACAAACATCGGTGAACAAACTAGGCCAGAAGTACCCATCCCTGAGGATGTTGTATGTCTTGGTTCTCCAATAATGATGCCCCCCACATAAACTGTCATGAAAATCAGACATGATCTTTTGGGCTTCTTGGGGGTCTAGGCATCTCAAAAGCACTCCTAATGGATCTTTCCAATACAAAACTTGACCAACAAGGAAATATTTTATTGATTTGAGTTTTAAGTCTCTCACCTTGTTCTTTTCCATACCATTTGGAGGATGTAAATTATGTAGGAAAAATACAATATCCTTGTACGAGTTGCAATATGCCAATGCAGAAATGACTTGAGAACCTTTATCAGTTAATTCAGCCTGCTGATTTTCTGAACATGAGTGGATGAAATTCACCCCCAATGTTGAGAAATTTTATTCAGCCAACAACTTGGATAAACCCTGGACTTTAACCAATTTTTTAGGATTAATCTCCAAATCGAATTCAAGTATTTTAGCAATCCACTTGCTCCTTTTTCCGTTTATATCAGGCTGAATACGAATTTCTTTTATAGAAACCGATGGGACATAAGAAATGACTCTTGAATTCAGGACATAAACTCTGAAAGACTTAAGAGATTTAACCAATGCATAGTCTTGTTTATCCATGATGTCATATTTTAATTCAGCATCTCTCAATGCCCTGCTGAAAAAGGCAATGGGCTGCTCTAAGCCTTCAATTTTCTTCTACAATAAAACTTTTGCTACTGTATCAAAAGAGGCAAAAGAAAAAATAAGAAAGTCCTTGGAGTAGTCTGGGCTGATAAGAACTGGGGCTTCAGTCAAGTATTTCTTTATCTGATCAAAAGAATCATGGGACTCAGCAGTCCATTTGATTTCACTACCCTTCCTTAGCATGGATGTGATATACTTAACCAACTCAACAAAATTTGACACAAATCTTCTCAAAAAATTATTTTTTCCCAGAAAATATTGAACCTCTTTTTTGGATCTAGGAAGTGATAATGTTTTTATAGCTTCAACCCTTCTGGAATCAATCCTTACCCCTTCAATTGACATGATATGCCCCAATAATTTTCCTTCTTTCATGGCGAACAATGACTTTTTTGGATTCAAAGAGAGGCCAAATTTTCTGCATTTCAAGAAAACCTTTCTTAAGTGATCACAATGTTCTTTATCAGACTAAGAGAAAACTGTTATGTCATCTAAATAGATAACAAAAAACTTGTCCTTCTCTCAAATAAATGCTATGTCCATATCTCACTGAAAATTTTCCCCTGCGTTCATCAAACCAAAGGGCATCTTGGCATACATAAATGTACCCCAAGGAGTGGTAAAGGTCGTATTCTCCCTATCTTCTGGAAAAACAGAGACCTGATTGTACCCGAAAAAACCATCAACCATGGACATCCTAGCTACTCCTGTCACCCTCTGTAATATGTGCTCCATCTTGGGCAAAGGGTAATTATCCTTTTTTGAGCTTCTGTTCAGATTTTAGAAATCAACGCAAAGTCTGATTCCTCCATTTTTTTTTCTTACTGGGACCAAATTGGCCACCCATTCAAAATACCTCAAAGGAATGATAATGTTTTCATCTAAAATCCTTTTTACCTCTTTCTCCATGATAGGCAGTAACATAGGATTGATTTTCCTCAATGTTTTCCTGAAGAGTTTGGTGTTTTATTTTAATGGAATCTTGTGATCTATAATGCTTGTGTCATAAGTTCTAAGATCTTCATAAGTCCAAGAGAACACATCAACAAATTCCTTCAACAACTTAGTATATTTTTCCCTCTTCTCTTCTGATAGGCTGCTTGACAATTTGACATATTTCGGATTGTGTTCAGTGCCCAAATTTCACTCAGTTATATCCAGATCATTAGTGGATACCTTCCCTTTCACTTCCACATTGTTCCCGTCAAATAATCTTTCCAAAGGAACTAGTCCTTTTGGAATATGATTGCTAGGCAGTTGCACAATATGATGATTAGCAATTTTATTGAGGAAAACATCAGCATGAGGAGTAATTTCTAAATCATGATCCTGATCAATGTGTAATGCAGAAAACTCATCAACAGTCTCGAGGAAATTTTTAAGTTCTAAATCATCTTCGAACACCTTCCAATATTTTACATTGTCTGATATAGAAGGAATGTACTTGACTTCTACATCATACTTGATTTTAGGTGGTATAGGAATTCTGAAGTTGCTTGCTGATACAGCCAAAGAATCAACCATGGTATTCTCTTCTCTAGGAATAAATGAAATGTTAAAAGATGAGAAAAACTTGTCTACCAAGTCCCACACTTCATTTCTGTAATATCTAAGCCTAGGGTGCTTTGATTGATAAAGATTTTTAATCTGATGGACTATTAATTTAACATCCCCAAATACTGATAGCGCTTCTATCCCCACGTCTTTAGAAGCCCTCAGTCCTAAGATAAGAGCTTCATACTCTACCACATTATTATTAGTTTCAAATTCTAGTTTATATGACAAAGATATACTCTCTTGAGATAGTGAGACAAAGACCACCCCAGCACCAACACCTTCCTTAGAAGAGGATCCATTAAAGAACATATTCTAGACAGAAGTGGTTAGAGGAGGCTCCTCACAAAAGGTAATAGATTGTTTTCTGATTTCAAGAGGGGCTTCAAGAGCATCAGTGAGTTGCAAAATGCTATATCCCAGATCTGTATCAAAAGCAAAAACATGGTGATTTGTGGGGTTTTCTTCATCATTAATGATGTAAGCCAATTGAGCTTCCTTGTAAAGTCTTATATGCTCTCCCCCCAAAATGGGAATAGTATCATAAGAGAGATCCATCTGCAAGGTTCCCCCAAGTCTTTTTATCCAAGACCTTGACAAGAGCATTCTGAACTTGGGGGGAACATCAACCACCACGATATCCATGAGTATACTTTTCATGGGAAACTGAAATAGAGTCACAACCAAATCCTAAATGACTCCAAGACACTTCACTTTCCTGGAGTCAAAATAATATAAGTCATGGTAAGTCTTTGTGATTTCTAACCCAAGTTCATCCATAATAGATTTTGGCATGAGATTGTGGGATGCCCCTAAGTCCACCAAACAATTATGCTACACCTTATCATGAATATTCAATGACGTATAGAAAGGAGGGGATGAATCGTCTCTATCTTCTATCAACATACCCAAAATCACTACTGGCTTTTCATCTTGTAGATTTACTGAATCAGTGGCACTTGGAGAGGCTTCGTGCTGTAGCAATTTGGACAGATATTTTTTAAATTCTTCATTTTTTATCAATTCCAAAAAAGGTACAGGGATCTTTATTTTCTCGATCTCATTCTCAAAACTGAAGGAAGAAGAAGGCTTCAAGATCTCTTTGGTTTCAAGAATAGGATTTATGATCATAACTTGTGGGCTTTGAGAGTCTTTTTTCTTACTACTCATTGTTACAGCCTTGGCAGAATCTTCTTTTTGGGCAGGCTGATTAGGAGCATCAATTTTTTCTTCATTCTTCTTAGATCTCAGATTATATCTATTAGTGTTTTCTTTTTCTTTCTCTCCCTTACTTAATTCATTTATTTGAATATCCATCAAACATTGCTCATAAGAGGATTGAGCCAAGTGTGGGGATGGGGATGTGTCACCTAAGCAGTGAATCTCAGGGTCATCTTCTACCTCCTCTTCTTCTTCATCAACAACCAAATTGTTTTGGAAAGGAGCTTGTACTCTCTAATCATCTCTCTCTCTGTTTCTGGGATGTTTGGGAAATATCTGGGGAGCATTATTTGGTCTCCTGAAGTTACCTCTGTTATCAGTGTTTTGGGTATTTCTGTAGATCTGTTTTCCTTCCAGCTTTAATTTATCTATCTCAGTGGAAAGGAATTTTACTAATTTGGTAAGCTCCACCACTTGAGGATGGAAGTATGGGAGTCAGAAGTTGAGGCTTTAGTTCTTCTTTTTCTTCTATCCCTATCATACTTCCCTTTGAGTTTATCAGATGCCACTATGTTGGATTCTACCTCTAAGGCTGCATCTTGCATATGAACTAAGGAGGTTGATCTTATTTCTCTCATTAGAAGGCAGAAATCAGGGTCAAAGGCACTGCCATAAGTAATTTTTTCCGAGTTTTTAGTGGGTTTTATCTCATAAGGAATCTTATTATACATTTTGTTAAATATTTTAGAAAAGTCAGAGACAGACTCTCCTTCTTTCCTTTTTAGGGATCCAAATTCAGTGTTGTAGTATAAAAATTCCTTTTTTCCCCCCAATGCCTCAAGAAGGCTTCATATAATGCTTCAATACTAGTGATGGATCTAGGGGCCAGACCCCTTAACCACTTCCTAGCCTCACCAAAAAGTCTTTGGACGAAAACCCTCATCCACAAATCCTCATTTTCAATGTTTTGATTATCTTCATAGTTGTAGAAAGCAACAAGATGTTCCTTAGCTGTTACATCTTCTTCTCCCATAAACTTGGGCATGTATTTCAAATAATATCCAGGAGGGAGAGAATTCACTGGCTGAGGTAAGACTAGAGGAGCATATCTTGCAGCCACTATAACATCCATCCTATTTCTATAGGGGTTAACAACTACCATTTGATTTTGAACTCTTGGTGAACAAGAAGGAGAAAAAGACTTGACTGTGTGCATATTAGGAGAAGAAGGAAAGTATGAAGGGGGGGTTTTAGTTTTCATAGTAGAGGGATGAATCTTGGAAGAAGATGGTAAAGTCTGTGAAGGGGACAAAGTTTCCACTTCTTTGGCAGCAAAATTTTTAACAGACAGTGGTGTAGCAAAACCTAAAGTAGGGAAATCTTCAAAAATATCAAGACTAAAACACCTTTCAACATCAGGAGAAGAAAAAATGCCAATGCTTTCTTCTTTCAAATCAGTTTCAAAAGAAGAGTATTCAACAAGAAACTATTCAAAATCAAGTTTCTTAGATACTTCAACAGAAGGTAAAGAAAGGTTACTTGATGTAACAACCGGAGTATCAAGAGTGGAATCAGGCAACTGGCCAGAAGCACTTGTAGCTGCAGAAAAAAAACTTTTTTGGGAAGCTTTTCCCTTCTTGATTATTTTCTCTGGGTCAACCTCATATGGAACCAAAGGTAGTTGTGGATTTGATATTGTATGTCTTTCTTTAGGTGCGATAGCTAAAACAATGGAGTCGATAGGTGCAAGCTGCAATATTCAAGATACTAAGTTCTAATGCACCTTTAGGACGAGTATGTTGTGCCGTTTAATCCCAGGGAAAAGTCTTCAAATCATTCCCCAACAAAGACCCAAAGAATTTTAGCACTAGGAATCACCTTCAGATTGCATGGAAGGCAAGATCAGTACCCATCAGGTTATGTGTGAATGTAAGAGTGTTTTAAAGGGTCAAATGGAAAAGACTCAAAATGATAATGTCCCAACTCAGAAAATGAGGCTAGCATGCACCAACAATCAAGGTTTTGGCTAACTTCGATCAATAATTGGGCGTGAGTATGAATAGAGGGAAGAATTCAATGAGAGGAATGTAGGGGCTACTGTAAACATCAAGTCTACAAAAAGCCTAAGGAAGAAAGATTCTTAACACAAGATCTTCTTGAGTTTAGAAACTAAGGAAGCTAAATAAACATCATGATAATATAACGATAAAAAATCCATCATATTATCACCACAACCATTCATGTGAATCATTCAAAGCATGAACATTTAGCATCAGAAGAAAATAAGTTGAAAGAGAAGTTGATTTCTATTAACCAAAATGTCTTAAATCCAGTACATAGCCAATTCACAGTAACTTCATCAAAATATTACAGTATTAGGGATTCTTGCTCAACCATCCGAACCTACTAAAGCATTTCATCTATCTATTTATAACAAAAGGGAGGCAACAACAGGAGGTACGAGCTGGCCTCCTTCCCTTGAAAATCTCTAATAATTTATTTCATCTAACAAATTGACTAACAACCTATGCTATAAAATAGGAAAATGTTGGTGACTAATCCAACCAATATTCAAACTGACTTGATTCCCCTTTGCTGCACAACTCCTTGTTTTCCATGTGTCCTTCAGGAGCATGTGGTTGTCATCATGATGAAAACTACTGTTTCTGGAATCTTTTCCATCATTAGCTATCGAAAACGTTGTTAGCTTGACCCTCCTAGATCCCTGGTGTCTGTTCGTAGCTTCTTTGGGTATCATTTTGGGTAGTGCACTTCAAAACTGGACAAGTAGAAAAGGTAGTGCCACACCTTCCTATCCCTTATGCAAACTTTGGCCTCTGCGAGATATTAGGTACTGAATTTAGGTAGCGCCACTATAAGTCTCTGTGCAAATTTCATCTCTGCTAGATATTAGGTAACGAATTTTGGTAGCACCACTGTGAGTCTCTATGCAAATTTAGGTAGCGTCATCAAAACGCAGCACCTCCAGCTTGAACATGTGCATATCAAGTAATAAATTTGAATAGTATCAACCCCATTATATTTAGGTGGTTCGACAGCACTGTAAGTAGCACACTAGAGAAACACCAAAATAGACCATTCCGTAGCACCATAGTGCTACAAAATGTCTGCATTCTTACTACTGATGGCATTAGCTCTGTACAAAAAACCCAAAACTCTGAAAAAAAAGCACATAGAAGCCTCTATAAGTGGCAGAGGTAATATTTCAATAACATTTCATCCTCACAAAAAGGAACCATCTTCAAAAATAGGGCTCACCTTTCACCAACTATTTCGTTACCTTGACACTTAATCTCACACTCTTTCTTGTAGAAGGAGGATCTTCATTTGGCACAACAGACTTCTTCCTTTTAGCAATGACAATCTTATTCAGTGGAGCTATTCTTTCCTTGACTACTGGTGTCTCTTTCTCAATAGAATCTTCAACCAATACCTGTAAGTTTCTTTGAGCTACTTCATCTTGAAAATGCTGCAACTCTGCCTTGAGCTTCCTATTCTGAGACTGAAAGCCTATGTTTTGCCTATAAAGGTTTTGGAGTTTCCTATGAAGGGGTTGGGCCTTTATTGCTGCAAACCTTTCCAGGTAAAAGGTATGACTATAGCTATCCATGAGCTCTTTCATCTTCACTCTGTCAGACATGGCTTCTATTTTCAATTGAGCCACCTCTTTCCTAGCATCCCTAAGTTTCTTGATTAATCTTTTGAATGTTTGGCTATCAGGTGGAGTAATGACATGCACAGTCTCAACAAGATTTTTTTTGGTCTCCTCTTCAACCTGCATAGGAATTTCCTTGTCTGTCTCATCAGGCTTCTTGATACCTTTGCTTTTATATTTCTTATTTTGCACAAGAGTTTCTTCTTTCCTTTCCACAGGCTTTCCAATGCCTTTACCCTTCTTCTTTTGTATAGGGATTTCTTGTAGGGAATGTTCCTCAACAACCTCTTTAGGAAATGATGATCTTGTGAAAGTTTTTTTTCCCTTGGTATTGGTTGTTGTAGGAGAAGAGGGAAAGTGTAGCTTCTTCCCTTTCTTAGCTGCAGTTTTGGTAGAAGAAGGAATCTATTCTAGCCTTGGTGGAGGAGAAGGTGAAAAATCTCTTTGTGGGGAATGATAAGCTTCCTCCTCAGTTCCTGTGACCTCCTTTATGACCTTTGAAACTTGAACATGAGCTCTACCCTTTCTCTTCCTGTTGGTCCCTTCTTTAACAACATTGGTGGGTGATAAAGGACTTGCATTCTGTGATTGAGGAGTAGATGCTATATCCAACTTGAAGTGAGAAGCAACAACAAAATGTTCCCAGGAAATCTCTTTTTTACCCAATTCCTCAAATACTAGCATTCTAATCAATCCAGAGTGGAAGATGCTAGTATCGACATACTTAGACTTGGATTGAATCTTGTCTGACATCTTACCTATGCTCCTTAACAAATAGTAGGGAATATTCATTTCAATTTTACTAGTAAAATGCAGCAGAAGCCTGATATGGTACTGGTATAACGTGTTAAACCTCCCTTCACATGTAAAGTATCTTTGGATGATCTTCAATATCTTATCAAACTGCTCAATCAATTGATTCCTTGGCACACCTTTAGAAAAATCACTGGCTTGATGTTCAGTCTTAAGGAAATCTTTGGCATAGGCTGAACTCAAAGACATGGCTTTAAACCACTTTTCACCTATGATAGGGATTCCTGTTGCAGTTGAAATAGATGCCTCAGTCACCTCAAATTCTAAATCCCCTACCTTGGTTCTCCTTCCATCAAAATGTAAGGAAAACTACCTTATCCCATCAGGATGGCCCTTTTGCATATTCTAGTAGAAAGAGAGGCATCCCACTCTTTGAAAAAATTCTCTTGCCATGGGCTCTGTATCAAAAAGATGCATATCCACAAGTTAAGTTATAACCACCTTGCCCCCTTTGTGTGTCTTCTTCATCTGAGGAGTCTCCATATCTTAGAATGAGAGCTTCGTGTGGCTTATGGGGTAGTAATGACCAGGAGGACCTACAGTCGAGCTTCAAATGGAAAAAGCTTTAAACCAGACTATTGCAAGTAAGCTAAGATTTGGCTGTGGAAATCCGTTCCTTAGATTTGTGCAGGTATTGAAATTTTAGATAGTGAGAGGGTACTCTATAATTCTCCCTTTGAAGCTAGGTAAAAAACACTCAATTCAAAAGCCAAAATAAGCAGGGGAGACACAATGTGGTTAAGCAACGCCTTTGGGTAGCGCAATGCGTATGCAGAAGATAGACTTTTTAGAAGTTGTAATCTCAATAGATATGGTGGGTGGATGTATCAAAATTTGACATGGGCAATGAAATTAATAGGTTTGAAATGAGAGGAGACAAGGACATGATGTGAAGAAAAGTCTCTCACATCTGTGCAAGCCCGATAATCCAAACCTTGAGCACTAATTCTCTGTGAAAATTAATGTGCATAAGAGACAACACGATATACCTGTGGAGTAAACACTTGTTTTAAGCTTCAGCGAGATTTCAGGATGAATTCACGAAAATCCCCGCCTCTGAACCTACCTCAGCATCATATCTGGTCGCACTATTGTCGCCTGGTCAGAACTATGAGTTTGCGCAGTGCAACACTCTTGCATTTTTCAAAATCATAAATTGTTATCAGGGATCGTAAATATGAGATCTTGAAGGTATCTTTTAACAAAATCTTGGTGCTGAAAACAAGGAACATGACATCAGTCATGGTAATCATAACTTGTGATGGAAACATGATGAACGAGAAAGGTGCTACGGAAACGCCTCATGAGTGGGCAGTGCTCCAATTTAAAAAATGATTGGACATGTAAGTAGGGACAACAAGGCATGTCTATGAGGTCATGAATGAGTAAAATGATGTGTCACATCGGTGTAGTCATGGGAAGGATCGATCCTACTGACGAATCATGAAGGGAACCAAATCTTGAGTCATGAACTAAAATGGTTCTAAGTCCAAAAATCAGTTGAGGATCAAAACATAAGTTATGACTCAACACTTTATTTATCTAAGGGGTCCTAACAAACATAAATTTAAAAGGGGTGAACTTAAAAAAATAAAATCTAAGGCTTAGAAAAGGATAAAAACAAACAAAAGACCCAAGGCAACTTAGTGTGATAACAAAATGAATGAATGAAAACTGAACTATCTCAACATAAACTCAAAGAGAAAACTTTAGTATGCTTCTACTTCTATTCTCCTTTTGTTCCTACCTTTCCTTTTTCTTTTAAACAATTTAGAATTGGTTGAAGTATTTGAACCAACTCATTAGTTAAGTTAATTAAAATACTCAACCAACTTTATTTAAGGGGAAAAGTAATAATCATAATAAAGGCCATAAATAAATAATAACTAGTAGGTGGGACCCCTTGTGACTCCCATTATCTCATAACAATCATAACATAAATATTTAGTTAAGAAAAACACACCTCCTTGTGAATCCCATCCACATACTCACATTTGACAATTAAGCTCATGATATTTGAAATTATTTTAAAAAAATATTATTCATGTATCCAAAATAAAACATGTTGTCCAAAATTTCCTGAAGTCAACTGTCATCAACAATAGATAAAAATAAAAACTCAAAATCCATATTTCCCACTCTACGATGCAATCTTTCCTTGATTTTTGTTGTCACCTTTGATTTTCCTGAATTTTCCTTTGGTTGCACCGATCACTTAGGCCTAATCTCACTGATCACGTGGGAACAATCGTCCCTCAAATTCATCCGGGAAGACACAGATTTGTCAGAGCCATTGGAGGGTGAGGAAGGGGAAGAAATGGATTTTCCTTTGTCAATGGCATGGTGGGCCTCTGTTTCCAATCTCTTGCTAGCATGGGAGAATTGCACTGGTGAGTGGGGAGTAGCTTGGACAATTTGGTTTTTAGGTGGAGGAGCGGGCAAGGACAAATTGGGCCAGCCATGATGTTGGGAGACTATCGTGTGGACACTCTCTTTCCATCCATAATTTTCAACAACCTTGGGTTGCAATGAAACATGAGGAAGCACAGGGATACCAGGGGCTTACAGAACTTGGAAAGGAGGCCTTTTAGGCCTAGGTTGGACTACTCCTTTCCCAATCCAATTGAATGATCTGGCCTGAAACAACTAGCCAAGCTCTTGTGAATCAACATCAAAATGTATGGAGAATGTTGGCCTTCTTGGGCCTCTGTTCCAATTACCTCTCCCTATGTTTCCTTTCCCATGGCTACCTTGACTGAAAAAAATCATTCCTTCATGCATGATTGATTAACAAATAGTCTTTTAAATAGCCATACATGAAAAATCTTAAAAATATGAAATAGATATGGCTCAACAATGTATTAGACTCATGCAATCCAATCCATACAAATTGTTTTACTATTTATCAATGAGCAAGGGGGTGAATAAAGGGTTCTGGGATATGTGAGGGGTTTGTATTGAGAGAAAAATGATATGATGAGGGGGGGGGGGG
>JZKD02S1245045.1:0-12305 GCA_000966675.3 Picea glauca
TATATATATATATATATATATATATAGAGAGAGAGAGAGAGAGAGAGAGAGAGAGAGATTATATATCAAAATATATATATTTTTATGTATTATATAAAAAACGCTCCTTCTCCCGGAGATTTTTGAAAATATGTGCTTCCCGCCCCTACTCCGTGCTCCCAACAACCTTGGTATCGATACCAATGAAGCATCCATGAAGTTGTGGGTGGCCCCGCCATCTATCAAGGCGATTTCCCATTGTCCCTGAATAGTCCCTCTGATCCGAAGGGTATCATACATGGGAACACCAGAAAGGGTCACTATGACTCCTCCCTTTGTTTGTTTTCGTCTGTTAGCCTACTCAAGAGGTTGTTGAACTATCGATGGGTGGGTTCCTGTCAGTGTCGGTGGTCTATGGGGAGGCTTCTCCTCTGCCTATGTTGGCTCCTCTGAGCTAGTGGATCCAATGTCAAGCTCCTCCTCCTCACTGTCCACACTGTCTGTTGCCACCTCAATATAATGAATCTCTCCCTTGCCCATGCATTTGTGGCATGGGACCCAAGGGTCCTTCTAGGTGAAGCAGAGCTTCTTCCTCATAAGCTCTTGCCTCGTCTCATCATCCAACTTCTCCTTGCCCTTCCATTCTCTTTGGAATGGCTTCTTGTCTCAATCCCTTCGTGGTATGAAGGGTTTGGAAAAGGGTTTAGTCTTCAGCGTTGAGTCTGTCAAATCTCGGGTGCATAAGATGGCATCCTGCAAGGTGTGAGGCATGTATGTCTTCACCCATCCTCTCAAGGGTTCTGTGAGACCCTCTGTGAATAACATGATCAACCTGGGCTCAAATATATCTGTCACTTCCACTGCCACCCACTGAAACTCTGTAATGAATGCCTCTGTTGTGTCAGTTTGTCTCAACTGGGCTAGATCCCTGAAATGGATCTCTGGATCCCTCTTGTCAAACATGTCCATGAGTCTCTCTGTGAACTCCCTGTAGGAGGTGATGTCATTATGTCCCAACGTCACCAATCCATGATGCCACAACTCGTGTGCCTCACCCTCCAAGTGTAGGGTAGCGAAGTTGATGGCTTATATCTCGATCATCTGGTTGAGCTTGTAGTACGTGTCTAGCTTTTGTACCCAAGCTCTAGTTGTGCATATGGATGATCTGTCAAAAGAAGGTATAGTGAGTTTACCAACTTTTTGGATGAAATCAATGTTATGTCCCTATTGTTGTTGTCCTTCTCTCTGAGTTTCTCTGGGGCGGTTCCTGAGTCTGGGTCCACAATACTCGACCAGGGTCATGTTCTGATGAAAGTCACGGCCCAATGCTACATACTCCCTCTTGTATTCTACAATGTCCACTACCTGAGTGGGTGGCCTCTATGTTATCAGTTGTTGTGTTACTCTTGGGGGTGCCCTCTCGAAACTAGGGAACAATGGCCTAGGAATCCTACTCGAAGAGGTGTATGTGCGAGTAGGTGACTGGGGTCCACTTCCTACCCTTGGGTTCCCTTGTGTTGCATGTGGGGCTTGTGTGTCCGGGGTGCCCACTATAGCTAATCTATCAACCATCTGCGCCAAAAACTAAGTCATGGCCTCCTGACTGACTACCAGATTATTGAGTACCTACATGAAGGTTGTTTATGGTTCCATGGNCAATGCTACATACTCCCTCTTGTATTCTACAATGTCCACTACCTGAGTGGGTGGCCTCTATGTTATCAGTTGTTGTGTTACTATTGGGGGTGCCCTCTCGAAACTAGGGAACAATGGCCTAGGAATCCTACTCGAAGAGGTGTATGTGCGAGTAGGTGACTGGGGTCTACTTCCTACCCTTGAGTTCCCTTGTGTTGCATGTGGGGCTTGTGTGTCTGGGGTGCCCACTATAGCTAATCTATCAACCATCTGCGCCAAAAACTAAGTCATGGCCTCCTGACTGACTACCAGATTATTGAGTACCTACATGAAGGTTGTTTATGGTTCCATGGGGGCCTTACCACTGCCCTCTAGTCTCTCATATCTGTCTCCTACCATCCTCTCTACCTCATGCTTAGCCTCACTCTCTACCCTTCTCTATGCTTCCCTATGTGCCTCTTCCTCTTCCTCTAAGCTAGGAGGAAAAGGGGGGAAATCAGTTCTAGGTCTTCTCTCCTTGCGTCTGTTGTAAGTGACATATTCGTCACCTACGTGCTCACGGCCCTTTGGGTCCTCTGTTGCACTCATCGTCTTTAGTCACAGATTGGCGGGACTAAAGCTCTGATACCACTGTAATATCCCAGATCCGACTAGTCTAGGAAACTTTGCTAATGTGTGTGTATGATTAATGGTTTACAACATATAAATGAGCATACAAATAATAATGGCAACAAAAGACTGCAAAGCTTATATTATGATATCTCTGCAGAGTACAAATGTCGAATGCAGCTAAATAAAATAAATCACTCGGCTAAATCAGTGACAAAAGGATCTTAGCCGGATTACAATAAGTAAACTAAAACAATAGTACCTGATACTGGAAGAATGTTGTGGGATCAATGGATGTGATGTAGAATCTGCTGCAAGCTATGGCAGCTCATACGACAATTGTTGCAAGTCTGGAAAGCTCGCCCTAGTGGCTAGACCTCTCAGAACGGCCTAGAAACTATCCCAAACAGTGCGCCCTTTTGTCTTTCTCAGCCCTGGTGATTGGTCGACCCTCTGTTGGTAAGCTTGGACCCCGGATGGATCCCCCTAGGGAAATGCACCCTCTCTACTACTGGAAAACTATGCCCTAGTGATTCCACTGTCGGAATCGACTGATGTGTGTCTCAAACTGATCGCCCTGGCCTATTGTGAAATGGGTCGAAAAGATTTCCCTAGATTTGATCTGATGATTGCTCGGGAACCCCAAATGTGTCCTCCCCATGTGTCGCAATATCAACGGCTGGAAAATGCGCCCCATATGATTTCTCCGTCGAAATATGACGAGAAACTGGGAAAAGGATGTGCCTTGCCTTCCTCTCAACTGGGTCAGAAGGGAATCTATGGATTCTCCCTAAATGGGACAAGTCGACTCAATACCTCCTCAAACGTTGCACCCCCACCCTGAATAAGTGTGCCCTCGCTGCTATAAACTGTGAAACTACTGTTGAAGACTAATGGAAGACCTGTGTGATCTTCCCGGTGACTAGAGTGTGTCTCTCAACACCGAAATCAGCCACTGGTGTATTCCTCCTAGAATCCACTAAACTATCTCTCCCGAGATAAGCCTCTCTCCTCAATGACAAGTCAAAATCTGCATAATGATGATTTAGGTCGCTTTACCTTCTCTTATAGCTGCATGAAACCCTAATTCGTTGTTGACTCTATTTTTAGCTCGGTTGTTCTGTTTTTAGCTCAAGTTGGCTTAAAAGCGCTTTTAGCCACTTTTAGCTCAATGTCACTTTCAAATTATAACACCCTTGGTTGGAGTGACCTCTAGTAACCCTATTTACCCCTTTCTGGCCCTGGCTATAGTCTAACAAGGTTGTTTAGACCATTAATCCTCCTCTCTAGAGCTCCTATTTGGAAAGGGACATTACACTGATGATGCACCCCTCCAATCGTCACCATCTGACCACCATAATCAGACTGTTCTCTCCTCTCTTAGAACTCCCTATCATGGATCATACTCGGCCAAGTCATCTCAGTGAAGTCAACACCTATCAATCCACGACTATCCTCGGTCCTGAGTATCATGAGGGAAAAGAAAATCTCCACAACTCTTCTCACCTCATCCCCACCACGATGCAGATCAGTCACTACCATGGCTTTGTTAGTCGTCAATCTCATCCAAAGAAACCCATCACTCCAATGACTACCTGGATCCCACCATCTCAATGGAAGTCCACTACTCCCAATGTCCACTACCAAAAACTCTGTGCACCGCTCCAATAAAGTTCGAAACTCCCACTGTGCACCCTGTACCCTGATCACCAAGACCCAATGGATGGTCTATGTCGCTGCTATGAGGCTACCTGTCTCACTCAACTAACTCAAGTGATCCTCCCATGTCCTGTTGAGGGCATCAAACCACAACAAAAGATGTCTTGGCAGCTGCCTGCAAGACTGGAGAGTGACTAATGTGTTGGTCAACCCCAAGGGCATGACCAAGATCTCCTGATCATATATGGGAACAGACCTGTGAGTATTTGGCTCCCTGATCCTCATCTGTTGACATACTCGTTGTTGATTCTTCATAAGCATTAGGTTAAGCATGTAGTTCATTTCAATTTCATCATGTCTTAACCATAAACAAGAATGTTGTAGCAACCAAGATCACAAGAAGAACACCATGCACAAGAACACAAGTATCCTGGGAAACCCTTCTCAACAAGGGAAGAAAACCCAACCAAATCCTTTGTTATATTCTTCAAGAGAAAGACCTTTCACCACCAAGAATGACTTAACACACAAGAGGGTGCTTAAGCCCTATAAACCCTAGCGCCCAAGAGAGGTGCGCACCTTTAGCCAAGTAGAAGCGTTTGCTGAAATTTCCAAACTCATAAGAAAGATATGATTCTACAATGGAGAATCATCTCTTACTTATATTATTAGACTTTGACCAATCAACAGAGGCGTCTATTGGCTCAAAAGGGTTGACCTCTCTAAGTCAACTATATTATTATTATTATTATTATTATTATTATTATTATTTACATTTATTATTAACCATATTAAGGTGGACCCGACCTGTACCCTTTACATAACAATTAGGGTTACAGGTAGGTCTGACTCTTGAACAGTATATAACAAAGGATCTGATACACCCAATAGTGTTCAGCCAGTAGGGGCACATCCATAGGGATATCACAACTCTGATTCACTGCATTACACAAAAGAACCAGGTCTTCACACGTTCACATGTGCTCGTCCACAGGCACGTCCACTCTACAGATCTGCTTTCCCACTGCCACCGATAGGAGAATCATCTGGAGTCTTCTCGTCAACTCTGTTGCTCAGAGGAGGCTATCACATCATCTTCATTTCTATTCACATGACGATGTGCCCAACACTTTTGGGATTTCACACGTTCACCTTGTGCTCAGCCACAGGCATGTCCTAACTCAACAAATCACGTTTCCACCGGATAATCATCTGGAGTTCTTCTCACTCACGTCATGGAGGTCATCTCTATGTTCCTAGCTCTATCTCAGGCAAGAACCACGTACCCTTCTTAGGGGTTTTATCTCTGGTTTGTAAGCTGAGAGAAAGACTCACATAGCTGATATATTCCACATCTCACAGGTTTGTAAGATGGAGGATGTCTCCCATAGTTGCATTCATCAACACTCCCTCTCAGCTAGGGAGGCATTCTCCATCAGGCCAAGTTTCTCACGGAAATACTCGAAATTTGTCTTGGCAAGTGGTTTAGTGAAGATATCTACAATTTGTTCATGAGTAAAAAGATATTGTACATGAACTGTCTTCCTCTGCACCATGTCTATGATATAGTGATACTTGATTTCAATATGTTTTGATTTGTCATGAAATACTAGGTTCTCAGAGAGATTTACACAGCTCTAGTTGTCACAATGAATAATCGTCAGATCCATCTCATGATAGAACAAGTCTGTCAAAAGTTTGCGAAGCCATATAGCTTCACGAACTGCCACGCTCAGTGCAATGTATTCTGCCTCTATTGTACTCAAAACCACAAAGCTTTGTTTTCTGCTGCACCAGGAAACCATGGTTGATCCTAGGGTGAAGCAACTACCTGAGGTGCTATTTTTGTCTACTGTACTTCCTGCCCGATCTGCATCGGCATATCCTTCCAAAATTTGGTCCACATTTGTTGCATATCTTAGGCCATAACCAATTGTGCCTTGTAAGTATCTCAATACGTGTTTTGTAGCTATCCAATGTGTCTGTCTTGGTTGGCTCATAAACTGGCTAAGCACATTTACTGCATAGCAAATGTCTGGTCTGGTGTTAACCAGATACATCAAGGATCCAATGCGTTGTCGATATAAATGTGGATCTACGTCTCCTCAATCAGTGTCATTCATCTTCTTTAAGTCCATTACCATTGGAGTAGGCATGGATTTACAGTCTGTCATTTTGAATCTTTTCAGAATCTCCAAAGTATATTTTCCTTGACTTAGGAAAATCTTCTCTGATCTCTGCCATACTTCTAGTCCCAAGAAATAATGCATTTGGCCCAAATCCTTCATTTCAAATTTGGCAGTTAATGCATGTTTGCATTCAACAATGAGTCTCTTTGTGCCAGTGATGAAAATATCATCCACATATAGAACTAGAATCAAACATTGATTGCCATCAATGTGATAATATAAGTTTGAGTCAGTTGTGCTTTTGTTAAAACCCAAACTCATCAGGAAACCATCAATTTTCTTGTACCAAACATGTGGGGCTTGTTTTAGACAATATAGGGCTTTCTTCAATCTGCATACATGTGATTTTTCGATGTGTATAACGAAATCTTTTGGCTGTTCAATATAGACTTCTTCCTCAATTTCGCCATTGAGAAAGGTTGTCTTTACATCCATCTGATGTAGCTTCCAACCCATGGAAGCATCTAGTGCAATGATGGATAGAATGGAGGTATATCTAGCTACTGGTGCAGAAGTCTCATCATAATCGACTCCCTCTATTTGTGAGAACCCTCTGGCCACGAATCTTGCTTTATATTTTTCAATGCTTCCATCAGCAGCATGTTTGATTTTGTAAATCCATTTGGAAGTTACTACGGACTTTTCTTCTGGTCTTGGGACAACATCCCATACATCATTCTTTAGTATAGATTGATATTCTTCAGTCATGGCATCTTGCCATACTTGCTCACCTGAGGCTTCTCCATGACATGTTGGTTTTGAATCAATAATGTGAGTCATTGTTGAAAGGTAGCTTGAGAATCTCTTAAGACCTCTTGCTTTCTCTGGTTGCTCCTTGTGGAGCTTTATGCCTTTCTGCTTCTTCCAAAGTTTGATGTGCCCAAGTAGGTCTTTTATGTCCAATTCTAGGTACATTACTTGGGGCAACCGAATCTGCTGGAGGAACTGGATCAAGTGGTGTTGTTGGCTCATCTGGAACAATATATGTCTCCCTCTGAACAACTGAATGAGGAGAAGGTATTGTTTCACCATCTATTTCCATCTGTGCTTCTCTGGATTTCTGGAAGGCTACTTCTTCTTCAAAAGTAACATCTCTGCTTACTTCAATCTGTCTCTGACCTGGGATGTAGATTCAATATGCTTTTGAGGATTCACTGTATCCTACAAATGTACCCTTTCTTCCTGAAGGTTCTAGTTTTGATCTCTTTTCTTTGGGTACATGAAGGTACACTGGACATCCAAATATTTTGAAGTGTCCTATCTCAGGCTTCACCTTTGTGAATGCTTCTTTTGGAGTAATGTTCTTCAGGATCTGATGAGGACTTTGGTTTTGAACATATATTGTTGTCATACATGCTTCTGCCCATAGAGTCATGGGTAGACTCTGATCATGTATCATTGCTGTAGTTGCCTCAATGATAATTCTGTTCTTCCTTTCAGCAACCACATTTTGTTGAGGATTGTATGGAACTGTGAGCTCCCTCTTGATCCTTGCTTCAATACAAAAACTGATAAATTCTTTTGAGGTGTATTCTCCTCCATTGTCTGATCTCAATACTTTGATTTTTCTTTCGTTTAGATTTTCAGCCTGAGCTTTGAATTCTTGAAACTTGGCAAGGACTCCATCCTTGTTCTTCAGAAAGTAAATCCAAGTTTTCCTAGAGTGATCATCTATGAAGAGTACATAGTACAAGTACCCATTTAAGGATGCAACAGTCATTGGCCCACATACATATGAATGTATCAAGTCCAAGATTTCCTTGGATCGGTTATCACTGCTAGGAAAGGATCCTTTAATATGTTTACCAAGGGCGCAACCTTTACTAACACCTTCATGCTGGATCTGGATCTCTGGTAGACCTGTTACCATTTTCCCCAGAGCTGGAAGAGCTCTATAATGAATGTGAGCAAGTCTTCTATGCCATAACTCACTTAGGCTGATAGTACCATGTAGTAAGGCTTGCACTGGTTTGATGGTCAACTTGTATAAGTTGTTTTCTCTGACATCAATTACTTTGGAAGAGTTGATATGAGAGTCTTTGTGCCATGCAAGGACTCTTCCTTCTGGTAAAGTAATTTTGTAACCTTTCTCTTTAAGGGCCGAAATAGAGACAAGGTTTATCTTCATTCCTGGCACATATAGAACCTCTTCTAATTTGAGTTGCATATATGAATCTAATTGGAAGGTGGAAGTTCCAACTCCCTTCACATTATATGATATATCTAGCATCATCTCCAAGGACAACATGTAGATGTGTCTCTTTTTCAATGAAGTGTGTTAGATGATTTCTAATACCAGTCATGTGCCTAGAGGCACCATTGTCAATTAGCCAAGTATTATCATTGATAGGAACCATACCTGAGAGTGTTGAGATGTTGATGTCTTCATTGCTTTGGAGTTTTGTGCTAAGCTTGCTTCCCATCATGAATTTGCTCATCTTCACAAACCCTTGTCAACTAGCCTAGAAAACCTAATAGTGGGCTAGGCTAGCACTTTTAGGTTTTGTTGGGCTTATGACTGCCAACAATAAGCCTTTAAATATGATAGCTTCTTCAAGAAATTCTCAGAAATATAATTTAGAATTTTCTGCAGAATTTTGATGAAACACTAGAAACCCTTAGGGTCAAAATTTTGAAAATGCCTGGAATTTAGATCTGAGACTTACTGGAGGTACGTTGAAGGAGTTCGTACCCTTCTATATCTTTTTCAGCCCAAGCATCCAAGTTTTGAGGGGTGAAACTTCTCTGAAAAGAAGGTCGTACGGATTTTCTGGAAACCATAGGAGGGTTGTACAGTTTCTACAAATGAGAGAGTGAAGGAGCTAAGAATGCTTGTGCAATGGGATCTTCAAGACCTATGCTCTGATACCATGTTGATTTTTCATAAGCATTAGGTTAAGCATGTAGTTCATTTCAATTTCATCATGTCTTAACTATAAACAAGAATGTTGCAGCAACTAAGATCACAAGAAGAAACACCATGCACAAGAACACAAGAAGTATCCTGGGAAACCCTTCTCAACAAGGGAAGAAAACCAAACCAAATCCTTTTCTATATTCTTCAAGAGAAAGACCTTTCACCACCAAGAATGACTTAGCACACAAGAGGGTGCTTAAGCCCTAGAAGCCCTAGCACCCAAGAGAGGTGCGCACCTTTAGCCAAGTAGAAGCATTTGCTTAAATTTCCAAACTCATGAGAAAGACATGATTCTACAATGGAGAATCATCTCTTACTTATATTAGACTTTGACCAATCAACAGAGGCGTTTATTGGCTCAACAGGGTCGACCTCTCTAAGTCAACTATATTATTATTATTATTATTATTATTATTATTATTATTAATGTTAATGTTAATTATCTTTTACATTTATTATTAACCATATTAAGGTGAGGTCGACCTGTACCCTTTACATAACAATTAGGGCTACAGGTAGGTCTGACTCTTAAACAGTATATAGAAAAGGATCTGATACACCCATTAATGCTCATCCACTAGGGGGACATCCATAGGGATGTCACAGCTCTGATTCACTGCATCAATAGAAGAACCAGGTCTTCACACGTTCACCTGTGATCGTCCATAGGCACGTCCACTCTACAAATCTGCTTTCCCACTGCCACCAACAGGAGAATCATTTGGAGTCTTCTCGTCAACTCTGCTGCTCGGAGGAGGCTATCACATCATCTTCATTTATGTTCACATGACGATGTGCCCAACACTTTTGGGATTTCACACGTTCACCTTGTGCTCAGCCACAGGCACGTCCTAACTCAACAGATCACTTTTCCACCAGACAATCATCTGGAGTTCTTCTCACTCATGTCATGGAGGAGGTCATCTCTATGTTCCTAGCTCTATCTCAGGCAGGAACCACATACCCTTCTTAGGGGATTTCTCTCAGGTTTGTAAGCTGAGAGAAAGACTCACATAGTTGTTATGTTCCACATCTCACAGGTTTGTAAGCTGGAGGACGTCTCCCATAGTTGCATTCATCAACACTCGTTGAAGCTCGATCATCGAGGTGTATGTTGATCCCCGAGGCTCACCCATCCACTCTCTGATCCTGGGTAACCTCAAATCAAGGGTGTGCTCAAGGCCTCTGTTAGGAGGTCTCCCTGGAGGAAACGCTCCAAAGCTCCACTGCCCACTATTGTATGCCCATGAAGATCCCTGCATACTATCGCACACCATTGTTTCCTCCTATTCCACTAGGTATCTTGTGTGTGTTGTTGAGCCCAACATTACGTTGATGATGGTTGTATCTGTATCCCAGAGTGTGTCCATGCCTTTCATGTACCTGTCCACCCAATCCATGGACACATATACTTCCTCGCAGGCTGGTCCACAAGGAAGGTGCTCAATTATCTCCTGAGCCTCTAACGTACTCTCCAAAAGAAAGGGCTCATGATCCCTAAGAGCGCAATCCAAACTCTCGAGGTCATGGCTCCTCCTAAGTACCAGCAACTCGGAATGCTCCTTGTCTGAACTCGTCACGAGAGGCTCCTCCCTCATATCATGTGTGACACTCATGCCTGCCTGTATCATGGTTGTCAATGTTGATGGAGTCTCTATTGTAAGTGGTGAAGAGGGTACCAAGCTCAACTAATAATGTATATCCTCAACCTCTCCTTCCTTGTCCTCAACAAACTTGAGAGCAAGGTCCCTATCCATAAACAGTTGTAAGTAGTCTGACTTCAGCTGCTCTAGTGCTTCTTTGTCGATGCGTAAGTGAGAACTAGTGACTCCACCTGCCACTCCACTGTGTCTCTCCAATCGCATCCAAATGGTCTAGACTGTCATCTGTAAGAATGCTCTCCTCATCATCATCACTCAATGCACTGGGTGATACCATGCTATGAGGAACTCATGCATGACATCGTCCTATACACATGGCTCCAGTGGAGAAGGATCCATGTCCCCGGGCGATCTCTCAAACATCCATCCTCTGTCATATGTGGGTATCCTCATGCTGTCATCACCATCATCATCCTCATAAGTGTCAAGAGTAGGATGGGATGTTGAATGCTCATCATAGATGGGTGCTAGCACACCCTCATCATCATAAGCATCCTCAATGTAGGTGCCATCAATCTGTCTATCATAGGTGTCAGTGTCATGGACCTCATAGGATGGTACTAATGGTGCACAAGGTGTTGTTATGTCGTCATCCTCATAATCATCATAGGTGGGACAAGACGTTGCCCCCTCATCATCAGTAGCAGTGACGAACCCCATCAACATACTCGTGTCAACTATCTCATCATGAACCACTGCTTGGTCCTCTCCGCTCACCTTCTCGTCATGGTTGGACACATGCTCCTCCACATGGGAATGTGCTCGTGCCAACTCCTCCCATACTTCTTTCTTCCTTCAATCTTCGTCTTGTGCCATTGAAGGCATCATCATCTAAATCTTTGGGCCAGCTCCCATACTTGATGGTACAATAGTCTCGCAAAGACATAGCTGCACAAAACTCTTTACCCAGTGATAGATACTCCTTACTTGCCTACCGCTAATAGGGCCTGTACTTGCCTACCGCTAGTTCCCACTTGATTTCAGCCATGAACTCCTTCTTAGTCTTCATCTTTCCATCCTCAGTATGTTGTCCTTGACTGCTGCAGATTTCTCTTCTGTTGAAAACCCCTCAGGCTGATAAGATCACTAGCTCTGATACCACTGTAATAACCCTAGGGTTTCTAGAGGATAAAGTCAGCTGAGTGCTAGGTTAATAGTGCAAATTTACATAGTATATTCACCATAAACAGTGAGCAATTGTAACCGACCAATTTAGGAACGGAATAAATACCCATGCCCAGTAATATCAGCAGAAGAATGTACCATACAGTATCCAATATCAGCAGCAGAAAACAACTATGTTACCGGATCCGTCAGCCCCAGATGCTGGATCCGCGGATCCCCGGCTCTGATACGGATACGGATCCAGATTCGTCGGGATCTGCCCAGGATACGTACGGACGACGCCCAGGATAATAACCAGCTTAAAAATTTGTGAACTCCACTCGGAACGACTGGGCAAACTAAAGCATTGGATCTGGCGAGCGCTAGGGGACAATAAAGAAACTCTGTCGGGGGAGTTTACATTAGTGGTAAAAAACAAAAACAAATAATATACCAATCATATACAATGCTTTATAAGTGCATAGTTATGTTCCATATTTAGAATTCTAATAAATTAATGCTATTTATTTATTAGATTAAATAAATGGTGCA
>JZKD02S1245067.1:0-12305 GCA_000966675.3 Picea glauca
TCCCATTACATTGCTTGAACCCCTTTATATAGTACTACCATCACCTAAGAACATTCTAAAGGAGGAATCTTCTAGAAGTAGAACCTTCTAAGAAGTCCTCTTACATTTATTATATATAATTACACATTTATTATATCTAACTACCATAGTGGGCCTTATTTAATAATATAGTGAACCTAGTCCACTTTACATTGAATGGCCTCCACCATTATCACTATAGGCCCTCTGCACCCCCCCCCTCCCCACTACCTCTCTAGATACCTTCCATTCCATCCCCCTTATGAAATAATTGTCCTCAATGCTTGATGTACAACCATATACCAGGGTCCCATGGATAAGTGTTGACCACAATGTTGAAGTAGACTAGAGAACCATGGTCCCATTGAGAAATGGAAGCCACCATGTTGAAGTAGTCCAACTGGCATTGTAAACCAGGGTCCCATGTCCAATTTCTCATGTGAACCCCACATGGAAGATATCGACACCCAATAACCAATTGAAAATTATGCTCCAAAGATTGACACTTGTCATGTGGATCCAAATAAGAAGATCCATCCACATAGTGGAAAATGGTCGTAGCAGAATCTAGAAGGAATAATATCACTGTAGAATATGCAATATGAACGTTGGTAATAATAATTGGCTCCCAATTTGTCACATTGATACTCTCTACAAAAGATGGATTAGAGTTATCAAATAAAATATGAAAGTGGTTGTCATCCCATAAATGACAAATATCCATATACCAATCATCGCAATCAGCCTCCAAATCATACCAAACATATATTTCTTGATTATACTCATTCATGATGTCTTCCATAAAAATTATCTCCTGCATGCTATCCAATGAATCTTGAATACTACGAAAACTATCATTGAGGTAGTTTCTGAGGCCATCCAATTTGACATCTAATGTGTCTTAAAATTGGGATTTGAATGCTTCAGTAATTTGTATAATTTGTTTGAGGGTTTGAGAGGAAATATCCATTTGAGAAGCCTATGAACTCTTTGGTCCCACAACCATCATGAAAAAACCCAAAAAATAGAACAATAAGTTATGACAGAAAATCATGGCTTTTTCTGGAAAAACCCTGAAAAACTGCTGAATTTAAAATACTCATAAGTTCACTTGCCAAACTTCATTTCGACTGTTTTTTTCTTTTTTTTTGAAATTGGATGAAATTGTGAAATGAAATCAGATCTGCAATTTGTTTGGGAAAATTTTGCCTCTAGCTACTAAATAAATAAATAAAAAATTGCGTCACCGTCTGTGGAAAAAACCCTGAAAAATTGCATATTTTAAAACTTCAATATCTTGACTTCCCGGACTCCATTTCAGACGATTTTTTTTTCAAGTGTTTTTATGAGAGGAACTCAGATCTATAACCTGTTTCTACAAAATTTTCACATAAATATACCAAAAACTTTTGGAATGTCGTGGCCCTCCTTTTTCTTTTCCATGCAAAAAAAAAAAAAAATTCCCACTATGTCTGCCAAGGAAAGTCCTCTGATATCAATTGTTAAGTACCAAATGCTGAATAAAAAATCACCGCAATAGATATATACGAACAATATGCAAGAAACACACTTTTATTATTACCAAACCCTTGAGGTAGGGCAACACCATACAATGGATCCTATTATGGAAGGGATCCTCTCCTGTTCACTTGCATCTTCGAGGGGGCATCCTCCTAATGAGATTCAACTCCAAATACAATACTTCTCTTTATGTCCCATTACATTGCTTGAACCCCTTTATATAGTACTACCATCACCTAAGAACATTTTAAAGGAGGAATCCTCTAGAAGTAGAACCTTCTAATAAGTCCTCTTACATTTATTATATCTAATTACTCGTTTATTATATCTAACTACCACAGTGGGCCTTATTTAATAATATAGTGGACCTAGTCCACCTTACATTGAATGGCCTCCACTATTCTCACTATGGGCCCTCTGCCCCCCCCACTACCTCTCTAGCTACCTTACATAATTTCATCACTGACAATCCTAATGAAGTATGAAATACTACCTCTGTGCCATATACAATCTGAAAAGGTGATGTGGAAATAGACCTCTTGGTGGTCATCTTATCATCCCACAATGCATAAGTAAGTTTCTTGTGCTAATCCTTTTTATTTTCTTGTAGAATCTTCTTAATAATTCTTTTCAAGCTCTTGTTGGATGACTCAACCAACCCATTACCCTATGGGTAATAAGCTTTGGAATGACCAAGGGTTATGCTGTAATCATTGCAAATTTTCTCCATTCCATTGGAATTCAATGCTGCTACATTATCAATAATGATTTTTATTGGACAACCAAACCTAAAAAAAATATTGCTTTCTAGAAATTGAATGATAACAATATTAGTAGCTTGCCTTGTTGGAACTGCTTCAATCAGTTTGGTGAAGTAGTCTATGGATGTCAGTATCCACCTATGTTGAGATGAATATGGTGGGTGGATCTCTCCTAAAAAATCAAGGCCCCATTGCCTAAACTGTTCTTCAACAAAAATAAGTTTTAAAGGCAAGGGATGCAGCTTTGTTTTTCCATAAAAATTTTGGCATTCATGACAGCTTGAGACCTCCTTGTACACATCAAAAAAAACGCTAGGCCAATAAAACCCTGCTCGCAATATTTTATGCACAATGGTTTTCCAATAATGGTGCCCTCCACAGTCACCTTTATGAAACTCTTTGATAACCTGTTTCACTTCTCCTTCCACCAAACAACTTAGTAGAATTTCACTTGGATCTTTCCAATACAGAGAATGATCTAGAATGCAAAATTTTGCTTCTTTCAATTTAAAAAATATAACATTTGTTTTGCATAATTCATGAGGAGATTGTAAATTTATTAACACATAAATAATATTGGCATGCCATGGAGATTCAAGAAATTTATGAGATACTTGTGGACCTATCTCTTCTTTTGAATTGTTTGACAGGTTAACAATGAGATTAATCCCCAAGACATCATAATTGGACTGTGTCATCAATTTTGCAAGTCCCTGACCTTTAATATAATTTGTAGGTTTAATATCGAGGTCATACACCAACAAGACAACTATCCATTTGTCCCTTCTACCTTCAGGATTAGGCTGAGTTAAAATGTCTTTCACAGAATTGTTGGGCACATCAGCAACAACATGAGATTGTAAGATATAAATTATAAATTCCTTGAGGGATTTTGCCAATGCATATGCTTGTTTCTCCATGACGTTATACTTCAATGGAGAGTCTCTCAGAGTTCTGTTGTAATAGGCTGTGGGCCTTTCAATTTTTTTTTCATCTTTTTGCAACAAAACACCAACAATAGTGTGTTCTGAAGCAAAAGAGAACCAGATAACATCTTTTGCAAAATTTGGACTAGCCAATACTGGTGCCTTGGTAAATGTCACTTTTGTATCCTCAAAACATTTCCTAGCTTATGGATTTCACTTTATCTAACTTCCATTTTTAAGCATGTTAGTAATATATTTTATGATTTCAGCCAGGTTAGGGATAAACCATCTCAAAATATTTACTCTTCCAAGAAAAGATTGTACCTCCTAGTTTTCTTCTAGGTGTGCTAATCTTCAGAATTGCTTCCACTCTGCTGGGATATATATTTATTTCTTATTTTGAAATGATATGACCAAGTAATTTTTCTTCTTGCATTCCAAAATTGGAATTTTTGGGATTTAATGAGATTCCAAACTTCCTACATTTCTGAAAGACCCTTTTCAAATGTTTTATATGTTCATCATCATAATTTGAAAACACAGTAATATCATCTAAATACATGACAATAAAATTATCTTTCTCATTAGAAAAAGCTATGTCCATGGCTCTTTGGAAGGTTGCCCCTACATTCAGAATCCCAAAAGGCATTTTGGCATACACGAATGTTCCCCAAAGTGTTGTAAAGGATGTTTTCTCTTGATCATAAGGATGCACCATGATTTGGTTGTATCCAGAAAAACCATCAAGCATTGATATTTTCTTTGATCCAACCACTTTCTGTAGAATATAATCCATATTGGGAAGCGAATAATTGTCTTTGACAGACACCCTATTCAGATTTTGAAAGTCTACACACAACCCGATCTCACCACTTTTCATTCTGAAAGGCACTAGATTAGCCATGCATTTAGAAAATCTTAAAGACACTATGATTTTGGCATCAAACAACTTTCTTACCTCTTTCTCAATCAATGGAAACAACAAAGGATTAATCCTTCTCAATTTCTGTTTGAAAGGTTTGTGATCATCATTGTGTTGGTTTTGTCACATGGGTGAGTAAAAACAAAACACTTGCATTCTTAGTTAAGTCAGCTAAATAAGACATAAGTTTGTGAGTTGATTAGATAACCAAATACAGATGAAAATAAGAAATAAAACTAAAAACAACTAAGAAATAAATGTTAGAGAAGCTTGAAAGAACTAGAACCATGAAAAACAAAAAATGACCAATATATAGCTACCAATGGATCAATATATTGATAGGATAAACACTACAGAGAAAGGTAGGGAATGACCAATTCCCTCAAGAGGTGAGTGGAATGGTCCTTGAAATGGTGCTTGAATCATTCAAAGAGAAAAGATGATCCTCAAAGAAGAATTCTTGTAGCATAACAATACCTTGAAGTTCTTATTTGTCTAGCACACCCATGGCACATATTTATAGCATCCATTCATGGCAAGATATAATTGTTTTATAGTGTGAAGAAGGGGCCTTTTAGGGAACTTCCTATCCCATGACCAACCTCCAAGCTAGATTTTTCTTAGATATGAGTGCCAAATCGTGTTGGGAGTCAGACTAGAAGTGGTTGAGAGGCTAACAAGATTCATAAATGTATCGTTCAAAAAAGTGCATGGATTTTCTTGTGGATAGTCGTGCATCTTGCAGACAATGCATGTTGGGGGCTGCGTTAGCCTGAACATTCTACGCACTGTGCATGTGCTCCCTTTGATGAATTTGTGCACTTTGATTTTTGAACCAAGTATATATTTTTCTTCCTTTTTGATGGATTTTGGTGCTGTAGGTGGACTATTGTTGTTGGCATTGATGTACTTCTTCAACCATTGTGTGCAATGTTGTGGATGATTTTTCAGTAATAAAAGATGCCCCCTGATGTGTGAGGTTAAGAGCATACATATAGCCTAAATACATCAATGTTTATTTTACCGAGAGTGCTATTGTAAGGAAGAGTGAAGAGAGGAACTGCAAGAGCGATCCATCGGAGGGAGAGAGAAAACTGTGGGACCCAAACCTTTCTCTAGGAAGAAATAAAATCTATGTACAAACAAGGCAGGCATGCCCCATGCTTGTGTCATGAAACCAAAATGCGGGACTACAACTGATGATGGATGTTGATGTAGATAACTGTGGTGCCCTCAGGGGCGGTTGATAATGACAGATGACAGTTCTAAATGGTGAACGAAGTCTAAAGTGAGTCAAGGATGACTATAAGAATTGTTGATGACTCGTAGGCATTGATGGCCTAACAAATTCATAGGTCTTCGGCTAGTATGAAACAACTACAATAGTCACAAAGTAAGACCCATCGTAACATGGGAGTTTATTGAAGTTGAATGTTATGGGGGTCAACAAAATCATAAAGCAATGATGATTTTCTCCGTGTCGTCCGAGAATCCTCATTGAAAAGGTAGTGAGATTTAAGATATTTTCTCCCTTATGGAAATTGTGTTGATGTCGACATGAAGGGAGACACGATGCCAAGAAGCTAAGGGATTCTTGAAATCCAATGAGTAATAGATGATATCGGGTACTAACGAGTAACATGAATGAAGTCAAGATGTTGTGGGACTCGAGACTTCCCTTGGTTGGGGATTTGAAGGATGACTGACATCAACCGTAAAAATGGATCTAGTGTTAGGGGGATGACTATATATGGGGTTAAATTGTGGCAGAGGCTAACAAAGTGGGAAAACACAGAGATAGTGGGTACATGGACTTGGGATACTAGGGGTTTGTGAACAATGTTTCTATGGAAAAATGGGTGGATTCCCCAACCGAGGGAGACATGGGTTGATTTGCTAGGTAAAAGGAGGCCATCAAAGATGATGATGATGAAAAAATATATGTATATGCTAGAAACAAAGGACTTATACAAATACCAAAGAAATAAAGAATAATTTGGGTTAAGTATATAGACACAGAAACGAGTGCCTCGGTGAAAGATGGCTTGTCCTATTTAGGGAACAAGTTTGTGAAAGAGAACTGGTGGAGGGTGGGGGACCCATGGGTGGGTTTCTGTATTAGGTAAGTGATGGAGGACAATCTATAGATGGGAAAACTAATGGTAGAGGAGATGGAGGGCTAATGAAACTGTGAATATGTAGTCAATAGAACAAAGATGATATGACCTGGGACTCCATTTGGAAGGTTAGCAATACAATGATAAGAAGTATGGGGTTCATTATCAGAGATGAAAAATACTATCGAGACTCCAAACCCTAGGGGGGTGAAATCAACATGAGTGTCAATTTTCCCAGGGGAACTATGAATGGGACAACTCATGTGGGGGAGAGTGATACCAGTTGACAGTACCAAAATGTGGCAGAGGTAAAGATACTGCAGAGTCGGATGTAGGGACCTTAAAGTTAAATGTCAGAGGGTGTGACTGGGATATCTAATTAGTAATAGTGGGAGTGACTACATTCTAATGTTGAACATATACCTAAAGGGGATTTAAGATTGTTGAACAAGTACCTACACACATAAAAAAAACCAATGTGAACAATATCTAAAGATAAAGAAAATATAAAAACTATTTGATAAAACTAATAGTGAGCATACGTACCTGAACATGGAATGATAAAAATGCTCCTCCACGAAAAAGTGTATATGATAACCTAGAGAATGTGATTGTGTAGATGGCTAGATCAAGATCTCGTGGCTGAGAATGGATCGAAAAATGAAGGCTTTGGGCTCCTGTAACAGAGTGTGGAAGTTGGGAAAAAGGGGCTATATATGGATGGTGGGCCCATAATGCTACCTCATTTGTACTTGTCGCTATTGCTGAGATGACGATAGAGCTGTGAGGAGATTTAAAAATTACATGAGCGTGAGGCTACCGATCCGGGAGCGACGAGAGACAGGTTACTGGTCTTATCATCATGTACATGGTGAATTTGATAGATTGTAGGTAGGGGATGTACGAAGGACTGTACAAGGCTTTTTAGGGGTAGCGGCCCACAAATGCGCGAGAAAAGGAAAAATACACCCTCATATGTGTGTGAGTATAACTCAGTTTCCTGCACATTATATGCAGGATTTTTCAATACAGTGGCACATGGGTTATGCGTGGTTGTAGAGAGAAATCTCACACATAATGTGCAGCTGTCTCTGAGACAACCACACATGTGTGTGAGGGATGGCAAGATAGGCGCACATTAGATGCATGCCTGTCTGATTGACAGGTGTGCATGCATGAACATTTGTGGAAGACACAACTACACATTTGTGTGCAAATGCCTAAAGAACAGTTGTGCATAGACACACAACTATATGGGGGAAAGCCACACCTTGTGGGCAGGCTAAAGCAGTTTTGTGGATATTTTGTGATTTTTGATGGATGGTGAGGCTGATCAGATGTTTCCGGGTGGATGCAAGTGATCAACAAAGCTTATAGAATGATGTCGGTCCACTGGAAAGATCACGAATGTGACCGGTTTTGAGAGGCTGTGATATTGTAGCCTAGAGTACGTAGGCACTTGGTCTCGTGCAGATTGCTCAAGTTTTTTGACTGCCCCCTGATATGGTCACAGGAGTACATGCTCCAGTTTCTAGTTAGGATGTTGAACAGTAATCTGCAGTGCTTCATTGTGAGGGGGGTGCAACTCATTTTCTTTGTGACAGAGGACATGTACTTTTTGATGGGACTCCCATTATGTGGGAGGGCCCTAGCCATTGATCCCCATCTGCTAGGGGAGGATCGGGTATAGACTATGGAGGCTCGAAAGTGTACTAGGATGAACCCTCTGTCGGGTTTGGTCATCTGTATTAAGGTTATTGATGACTTATCAGCTAAGTGCATCATGACCATGGTGGTGAGGATCTACGGATCCTTGGGTACTTAGCAGATCACTGGTGGTCAGCTCAAGGTGATGGAGCAATTCTTGTATGGGGACCTGTTTGCATGGGGTGTGTTGATGCACACCAAAATGATTTCCTAGTTGAACCGGTTTCGACGTGACGACTCCAGTGACTTTGCATTTAGGCCCATGTTAGTGGCCTAGTTTTTGGAGAGGTTGCTTCTATTGCGCCCAAGGATTTTACTAGAGCTAGCGGTGTGGCAAGAGCTGCGATTGACGTGGTGGGAACATGTGTTGGCCCGACATGGAGGAGGGGAGGGTGGCCACTATTTCAGGACCACAATTGCGTGAGTGTGGTGTCAGATTCCACAAGTGATCTTGCAATATCCATACGTAGTTATGGACTACCGCCAGAATCTAGACATGGTGCTACCTCCTAGGGAGGACTGGGACCAGAGAGGTACTTGTTGTATTTGTTTATGTTTTGATTTTGGTAGATAGAATTTATCATATATGTATATGGATGATGACACTATATTGGGTATTGTTTTGTAGATGTTGGACCCCGAGGATGAGAGTCAAAGGTGGTCAGGGAGACGACTCGACAGGAGCCTACATAGCTGAGGGATGGACAAAGGCATCAATGAGATAAGGTTGGTGTTGGACCAACTAGAGAGCCACATTGGAATGTTGTGACCACTTTAGAGGATCCGCGTAGAAGGTTTGAGTAAGCCCTGTAGGGTGTTCCATAGGGAACATGGTCCCATATCTAGGATGAGGAGGTCATGGACCAGTGTGTGGGGGTGCCAACAGAGTGGAAACCATTGATCCACAAAGAAATAGTGGAGGGGGTAGTGATGACTATTAGAGTGCCTCCTGGAGCTGGAGAGCCCCTAGTTGGTGGGGCACCTCGGGTTGATAGAGGACTTGTGGGGGAGCTCTAAGGGCACCTTGAGTGCCAATTTTTTTATGTATATGGGTTTATGGGGCTAGTTTTGTATAGGGTATTGGATACCCATTTTTTGTACTCACAGAGGTGATGGGACTCATGAGCCTATGAACAATTGTTTATCTATTTTTTGTAAAACATTGTATGACCTCGATGATATATATATGATGGATATATTTTGACCATTCGTGTCTTTATTCTTTGTGTTTTTATGATGTATGATGTCTATTATTATGTGTTTTGATGGATGTATGATGCTATGTATATGATGTTTTTTAATGTGATAAATGCCAATCTAATGCTAGGTTAGCCATGTGATCTGCTACTTGATTGAGGTTTATTGGAATATGTGTAAATGTGATGGAACCAAAGTTTCTAGATAGGAGTCTAACTTGCAGGTATTTGTGAAAGAGGCAAGGATTGTGAACATGATATACGTTGTTCAGCTATAGAACGACAAGTTGGGAATCTAATAGAACACTAAGGTGATGAATGTGGCGGTGAATGGCCTCGTCAAGGAGACCAATGACGACATCATATTTGTCTTGGTTATTGGTGGTCGAGCCCAAACATATGCCATTGGAATGGAGTAGGATATGTGAGGGGGTATAGATGGCCCAAGTGGTCGAAGCGAAATTCTGGGTCCAACAGCTGACACTGTCAGCATAACCAATGTAGTAGGCTGATTGATGATGCATATCTCAATAACATGAGTGATAGATCAGACATGAGGAGTGGTGGTGGTAAAGAAAACTAAAAAATATACAAATGTGTACAAAGAGAAACCTAAGGTAGGGGGCTACACTTAGGAGTAAAATTTATTTAAGTACAACCCGTTAACGGGTTCTTCGAGAGGGTAGCCTTCTGGAGAGGGCAATATGTAAGCGATTTTAGTGAGGAAATTTTAGATGATTAAGGGGTCATGCCATAATGATTCGAATTTCCCATGGCCTACAGTGTCATATGCGATATCATAGGCTAACATGAGATCACCTTTGTTGAATGAGCGAAGGTTGACATGGCGGTCGAAGGTGTCTTTGGATCATTTTTTAGCAGCGTCATTGTGTTGTAATGAAGATCGACGGTATTCATCAAGTGACTCTAAGTTTAGTAGGCGCTGCTCCATTGGATAAGTGTCAGGTAAGAGCTTGATGGCAGTGTGTAATGTGGGGGTTTCACACTCGATAGAGAGGGTAAATTTTATCCCATGGACAAGGTGGAATGGTGTAAAAAAATGACAGTTTTGACTGCCGTGCGATATGCCCATAACATGGAAAAAAAAATATGATGCTAGTTGGTCTTATGTTTGTTGACAATATGTTGTAGCATGTTTTGATGACTTGATTGAAAACCTTGACCTGCCCGTTGGACTGAGGGTATAATGGGGAAGCGAACTCATGGGTGAAACCTAACTTTGAGGAGAGTTATGCAAATATATGGTTCTCAAAATGTTTCCCATGATTAGAAACTAACTTTCATGGGACTTTGAACCGGGTAATGACATGGTTGAAGAAAAGACATGCTACTGTATAAACAATGTTGTTAAATGTGGGCATGGATTCAGCCCATTTGGTAAAGTAATCCACTACAACGAAAATGTACGTGTGTCCATTACTGGATGGAGGATGGAAATTCGTGAATTTTATGCCCCATTTACAGAAGGGGTCGACTATAATGACTGGGTGTAGAATAGTTGGTAGAACTCATGCTTTGTTTTCATAAAGATGGAATTTGTCGCATTGATTGATAGCATGGATGCAATCATGAAACAAGGTGGGCCAGGAGTACCTTTCTCAAATGAGTTTTTGGGTGGTAGACATACCCTAGAGGTGACCACCATAAGTGTCGTTGTGGTAATCATCCAATACTCTGACGGAATTCTCAAAGGATGGTATCGAAGCTGCATCGATAGAGAATGTCTTTGATAAGAAGGTATGGGGGGGCATGATGGCGAATGTATTGATGATCATCTCGAGAGAGATGAGACCCAAAATTATGTGTACGAAGGTATATGAGGAGGTCATCGTAACAGGGGTCATCGGAGGGGATGAACGAGAGGTGTTCATCGAGGAAATCCTCATTGATGGGGGAAGCTTTAGTGTCCAAAGGAAAATATGTAATGAGTTCAACCAGTATGAGAGGTTTCTTTATTTTGGGAGTAGAGAACTCTAGATCATATTCCTGGTGGATAATGATCCATCGAGAAAATTTTCCATTAATCTATCGTTGACTAAGAAAGTACTGCATGGGGTTGGAATCTGCGATGACCTTGGTAGTTTGAAGAAGAATGTAATGTCATAGTTTTTGGACTGCGAGGATGACACCTAATGCAAGTTTCTCATCATGATTATACTTTAGGGGTGGCCTTGAAAGTTTTTTACTAATGTAGTAAATCACATGTTCATTACCATCATCCCCTAATTGGATGAGGACTCATGCTACTGAAACAATAGAGGCTGATAAGTAGAGGATGTAATCACGATCATACTATAGGGAACTAATCAAAGGGGCACTAGATATGGCATATTTAAAATCATCAAAAAAAAATTGAGCATGTTCATCCCATCAAAATGGGATATCATGTCGTAGTAGGCAGAGAAAACCATGTGCGCAAGTGGCATATTCTGGTACAAAGCGACATAAAAAATTGGCTTTTCCTTGAAAGCTCTGCAATTGGCGTAAATTCCTAGGTGGTGGAATTTATGCAATAGCTTGGAGCTTGAGGGGGTCCACAATGATGCCATGTTGGGAGACAATGAAACCAAGGAGGTGCCCAACAGTGACGCAAAAGAAACACTTGAGGGGGTTTAAGAGGATGTTATATTGGTGACATCGTTGAAAAACAATGCCTAAGTCGTCTAAATGTTGAGTTTGCTTTTTGGATCGAGTAGCGAGGTCATCCAAATAAGCAAGGATGATGCAGGAAAGATCATGAAAAACATAGCTCATGGCCCATTGGAATGTAGAACCTGCATTTTTTAGTCCAAAGGGAATGAAGCAATAGGAAAAGGTACCCCGAGGGGCTGTAAAATCCGTTTTGTACTGATTTACTGGGTGGATTTGAATTTGATTGTAGTCGGAGAACCCATCCATAAAGGATAGTGCTTCATGGTCGGCACAATCATCGATTATTTGGTCAATGAAAGGGGTTGGGAAGTTGTCTTTGGGACACGCGTGGTTGAGATCATGAAAGTATGTGCAGACGCGAATAGTTCCATTATTTTTGTTAACAGGGACGGGGTTGGAGACCCAAGAAGCGTACACAATGGGACAAATGACCCTGATGTTGGATTACTAAGAGGGGGGGGGGG
>JZKD02S1245089.1:0-12305 GCA_000966675.3 Picea glauca
AGATGCATGCAAGGAAGGAATTGGTGGATTCCGCACTCAAAATGGATATTTCATTAGTTATGAGTCCAAAAAGATCAAAGAACATGAGAGGAATTATTCCACACATGATTTGGAGCTTGTTTCCATAGTTCATGCATTGAATATGTGGAGGTATTATCTCATGGGAAAGATATTTGAATTAAGGATAGACCATAGTGGTCTGAAATATATTTTTGAACAACAAAATTTGAATTCTAGGAAGACAAGATGGTTGTAATTTTTAAGTGAGTATGACTTTGACATCAAACATATCAAGGGAAAATAAAATAAAGTTATTGATGCACTCAGTAGAAGATTACATCTCATTCATGCTACAACCATTAGTATGCATCCATTGGATTTGAATAACACACTTTCATACATCATTGTTATATATCAACATTACCTACAAGTAAAAGAAAGTTTACAACATGACAATGTACAACATAAAATTAAAGAGTATGAGATTAAGGAAGATGGATTGCTTATGCATAAGAATATAATTTATGTTCCTAGTTACTGAGAACTTAGGAATTTGGTGTTAAAATAAATTCATAATGTTCCATATGTTGGACATCCCGGTCACCAGAAAACAATTGCAGAAATAGGAAGCCAATTATTTTGGCCTGGAATAAAGAAGGATGTTGTTCATTACATTTTCAGATGTATGGAATGTCAAAGAGTGAAGGTTGAGCATAGACACCCGACGAGTTTTCTACAACCATTTCCAATTCCATAGAAGAAATGGGAAGTGGTAACCATTGATTTTATAACTAAGTTTCCTAGGATAGCAAGGCAACATGATTCCATAATGCTATTTGTGGATAAATTGACAAAGGCTGCTCATTTTGTTCTTGTAAAAATGACTCATACAATAAACTAATATTGCAGAAATTTACATGAGGGAAATTGCTAGGTGCATGGGATACCTAAGGAAATTGTTTCAAATAGAGACATTAAGTTACTTCAAATTTATGGAGAGGAACATTTAAATTATTTGGTACAAATATGAATTTTAGAAAAACATACCATCCATAGTCATATGGGTAGACAAAGAGAGTCAACCAAGTAATTGATGACATGTTGAGAATGTATGTGATGGATAAGCCATATAAGTGGGAAGATTCCTTACATTTGGTTTAGTTTGAATATATCAATGGGTATCAAGCGCCATTTAAGATGAAACCATATGAATATTTTTATGGTAGAAAATGCATTACTCCATTGAGTTGGGACACCCCAATAGACAAAGTAGTTCTTGGTATATAATTGCTCAAGGCTATCGAAGACCAAATGGTTAAAATTAAGTAGAATTTGAAGGAAGAAAAAGATAGAAAGAAAATTTATGTAGATAAGAATAAGATAACTAGAGATATTAAAGTGGGAGAGCATGTGATTTTGAAAGTGAATCCCAATAAGATCTCATTGAAGTTGTTGGATTACTAAGAGGGGGGGTGAATCAATAATGAGCAATTTTATTACTTTTAACCACAGTATATTCTTCAAATATATTCAACAATTTATCATTAGCATTCAATATATCATAAGTATTATAGTAATAAACAACATCACATCACAATAGATACACAATACACAATACACCAAAATTTACATGGAAACCCAAATGGGAGAAAACCACATAATGATTTTCTTATATATAAAAATAATAAATTCATTGGAAGCACCAATTTCCTGATTCTCTAGATACAAATGGATGGAGGCTCCAACCCCCTATTCTTAGGATGAAACCTGAAGGAATCTATATATCTCTGAATTTTATGGCTCCAACCATATAGAGGATACAACCCCCTAATTTCTCCAGATCCAACCAGAAGGTGGATACAACCACTCATCCTTACCCCATCCTGTCACCATGAAATATAAGTGTAGACCAACTGTCACTACCAAAATCACTGCTTCTGTCACTGTCACTTCCACTGCCACTATCAATGTCACTATCACTGTCACTATCGCATCAACCCTTAACTTATCAACCTGTCATTACATCCAACTTGTGTTTTTGTACCATACCATGCATCAAATGTGTACCAACATGTGAACTATAACATGCATCGATCATAAATGATAACATCAACCACAAATAGAACTTGTACAATATACCATAGCATCAATCATGTATAGACCTATACCATATCATTAATGAAGTATCTCAGGAACCAATCAATTTCCCACATGCATATGCCACCATACAACATAGGGATATGGAAGAAGAAATCTATATGAAGCAGCCAGAAGGCTTTGATGTGAAGGGAAATAAGGAGTTGGTATGCAAGATGAAAAAGTCCTTGTGTGGTTTAAAACAATCACCAAGGATGTGGTATCAAAAATTTTATACTTATATGCTGGGACTTCTCTTCACAAGAAGCAAAGAGGATCATTGTTTGTATTTTAAATTAATCAGTGATCATTTGATTTATTTGGTCTTGTATGTGGATGACATGTTGCTAATAGGAAACAACAAGGAGATTATTCAGGATGTGAAAACTCATTTGTCCTCTAAATTTTACATGAAGGATCTTGGTGATGCAAATTTCATTTTGGGCATGGAAATTAAAAGAGATCAGAAAAACAGGAAACTCTGGTTAAATCAGAGAAAATATGTTGACACAATATTGCAGAGTTTTAATATGCAGGAATGTAAATTGGTCAGGGTCCCTATTCCTATAGGTGTAAAGTTATCTACAGATCAGTGTCCCAAGACATAGGAAGAGGAGGATGACATGTCTCATGTTCCATATGCAAGTGAGGTTGACAGTTTGATGTATGAAATGGTCTGTACTAGACCAAACATTACACATGTAGTGGGAGTTTTGAGCATGTATATATCAAAACCAGGGAAGGAGCATTTGACATCAGTAAAGAGGGTTTTTAGGTATTTGTGTGTCACTTCTAGCTATGGATTATGCTACAAAGGAAGACTATGATTGAACATAGTGTTGAACATACATGGACTTGTGGATGCATATTGGGATGGAGATCTAGATTATATGAGATCTACAAGTGGGTATGTGTTTTACCTATTTGGAGGAGCAATCAATTAGATGAGAAAAAGACAGTCTGTAGTGGAACTTTCAACTACAGAAGTTGGATACATGGTAGACACTCATGAAAGAAATGAAGTAGTATGGTTACAAATATTGTGTTCAGGTATTGGGTTGGTACAACAATTTGTAAGGATAGATTGTGACACTAAGAGTGCAATTTTTTTGGCGAAGAAACTAGCTTATTATTCAAAGACAAAGCATATTGATGTTCAATATCTCTTTGTGAGAGACACGGTTGAAGAAAAGAAGGTATTGTTGATGAATGTGGACACTTTGAAGAATGTTGTAGATTCATTAACAAAATATGTGAGAATTGAGAATTTCTCTTGGTGTAGAGGATTTATGGGCATTGTTGCCTTGGATTGTTCACTATGTAACCATGAAACCCTCTATATGCAAAGAAAACAACAAGTGGGAGAATGTTAGATATGTTTTATACTATTTGCACAGCTAGAACTAGTGTCCACATTGTGTTATATTCCCCCAAATAAAATGATTTCACCATATGACGCAAATGATGTTAAAAATAATTGCTTTAGATATCATTCTCCCAACTGGAGGCCAGGCCACAAGTGGAAGAACAAAAAATTATATCTATGTGAGGTATAGAGTGAAAGTAACAAGGAGATACAAAATTCATCTCCATTTGACACAAATTCGTTCAATTCAAATGAATAATTGAGAAATCTTAGAAGATATGACCATCATAATTCCACTCCAACACTCTTGTCTATTGTGGTGAATGACATCTTGTAACCCCAAACTCTGAAGGTTTTTGGATACATTAAAATGAAAAGAGTGACAATGCTAATATATAGTGGTAGTTCTCATAATTTCATTGATACTAAAATATAAAAAAAATTAAACATGTTTTGATATCCCTCTTATGACCTTCAATTCACAATTCTAGGGAATTGATCTACCTTGTGCATAGGGAAATGTCATAAGGTTAAATTGTGATTTAATGATTACTAGTTACAATCCCTCATGTATGCCATGGAAATCAAAGGAGTGGATGTGGTATTAGGATCCCAATGTTTATCCATGGTTAGTACATTAGGTTTAAACATACAAAAAAAATTCCTTAAGTTCTTCGAAAATGGGAGGAAATACAAGTTTTATGGAATCAAAATCCAACCCCCTCAAATAGTCTTGTTTAATAGAATGAAGAAGATAATTAAGAAATGATCTTAATATTACCTTTTCCATTTTCATTCAATGGAGGTTTCCTCTAATAAAATTTATGTTCCTAAGAGTCTTAACGATACTCTTCTAAAACATAGTACCATTTTTCAAGACCTACCTTGGGGTCTCTCTCTAGCACAATCCATAGATCACATTATAGAATTAATCATTGATTCAACTCCAATTAGAAGGAAATCCTACACAAAATCCCACAATCACAAATATAAAATTTAATGATTTTTTCATAATGTATTATATTGTGGTGTTGTAGCTAGAATAAAGTGTCGATATTCAGCTCTAATCCTATTTTTAAGAAAAAAATATGGGTCCTACATACATTGTGTTGATCATTGAAAATTGAACAAAATCACCATAAAATAAAAATTCATCATTCCATTTGTGGATGAACTATTAGACGGGCTCCATGGCACCAATTATTTCTCCAATATTGAACTTAAATTAGGGTATTACCAGATAAGAATCCAAGAAGAGGAAATTCCAAAAACTGCATTCTGCACCTTGTTGTAGGTGAATCCCCCTGCGACCAAGTGGATTCCCTCCTGGTCTCTAGACTCCTAAGGCCAAGACAAAAAAGTGCTTAACATGGACATTGAATTCCTTTTAGATCTAATCAAGCTAATGAATGAAAGAGAAGGAGAAGGATATGTATTTTATTAGCGATGTTTGTCCTTGCAAAGTCTTGGCTGAGCTTTGATCCTGAGCTCCCTGATAGGTGTTGTAAAACAAAAAAAGGTACAAAATACTTCCTACTCTACTAAGATTAGCTCAAACATAAATCCATATACTGCAGACAAACTCATATGAGACAAGCATAAGTTTGAAATAAACAGGCCAAGCATTGATTATATTAATGAGAACAAGTAAAAGTACTTACAATCCTTTGAATGAAGATTCAATAGCTTCTTCCAGTTCTCCTTATCCAACCAATTTGCTCAAATAATATCCACTAATTTCTTTGATGACATCTCACTCATGAGATCATAAGTTTGATGTAATTCTCAATATCCATTGTACCTTTCACCATGAAAATGCCTCCTTATATAACCTTGGAGAGGTCCAACCACTTGAGAGATCTTTGGGATAAGTTGAGGATTCCTCTCCTTCAGTTGAGGATCTTCCCTAAGATCATGCCTTGACCATCTATTTGAATCCAACTACCTTAAGGAATTGAGGGATGATGCTCCCCCAAAAGGGTGCATAGGGCACTCAAACACTCCCCCAAAGAGGCTCAGGGAGCACCAACACTCCCTGAGAGTGGGTAGGGGAGCTCTCCTCTCCAAAACTCATTTTTTAGTTGTTCTTTCAATGGGAAAAGGTTTGTACTTCCTCTCAACTGATTTCTCTTCTTCCAAAATAGCCTCTGAGGTGTCTTAAGTGTCTTTGTGATGTCGTTAGATGCATGACATGGGCAAGATGGCAGTATGATTTTTGCGACACTTGCAACACTTTTAGTCAAGATGTGACACTTGCGGACAAGATGCGACACTTATAACACTTGTAATGATGACACTTGCGACACTATTGAGGTGAGTAATTTTGATGTGTAACAGATTTCCCCCCCAAAGTATGAAGTTAGAAGATGATGATGATTGAAGTACTTTGTAGACTTTTTCGAGCAAGGATATGGATGCAGAGAAACCAGAAAAAGTTGCACACAACCATCAAATAAATATTATGAAATGTTTCAAACCCAAGGCAGGTATACCTATGCTTGAGTGATAAAGACTTTTTAGGTATGGCCACCATAAAATACACTGCGGATCCATAATTATATTGACAAAAGGTATAGCCACTGAAGATACATTGTGGATATATACTCCCTATGACTTGAATTGATCGTAGCCCCAAAGAATACATAGTGGATCTACGATATGACAAGACATAGCCATGACCAATACAAAGTGGATCTTTGTAATAATATATGTGTCATAGTTCAAAAGAACTCCTTCGCAACCTGGGAAAAGTATACATAAGAGTGAAAACTCAACCCAGGGTCTTCTTACTGATATCGATGTAGTATGAATCTAAGCATGTGAATAGATGTTCTGATGTCGAACATGGCAGAAAACACTTGATTATCGGTCAATGGTGTAAACTGTTAACAAGTGCGAGAGAGATCACCATTGATGTCAATGATTCCCAAGGTACTCTAGTACATTCCAACGAATGTGAATATATGAGTTGAGGTCGAGCATCCGTGGAATAATCCGATCAAAGGTCAATGATGTAAACCCATTGTCAGACATGAGGGGCCTGCCATTGAGGAATGCAGGTCCCAAGGTACTAACTAGTTTCTAAGTCTAGTTCTTGGATAATGTGTTGAAGTTGACAGGAATAAACACGTCGAAGGAGGGCCTTGATGTATCCCCCATCAACGACACGAAACTGACATAGATATGTAATTGGTAGATCAAATGAACATGGACTGACACGGGTATTGAGACATGATATTTGTGATGGATAACTCTCGAGGTAGATACTTCCCTTGAACATTTAGGCACGACAACATAAAAATGACATGGAAAAAAACTTGATGATGCAGTGGATGCTGTGACTTTCATCGGGTGACCCAAAGGAGTAAAAGAAAATCAGAGGATTGGCTCAGTGCAGAGGTTCAACGGATTAAAATGCATGCAAAGACAAAGTTCCGTGTTCAAGGGTGATCGTAAGAGATATTGGTAGTGTTCTCAAAAAAATGCTCGGCTTTCTTCCTTCAATTTTTCCCCCATCCATATAGACGATTACCTCTTTTTAATTTAACGATCTCGAGGAGGGTAACATATGCTTGATATGACTCACCTTTGGTAATTCCCTCTTCCTTTGTTTAACGAACTGGAAGAAGTGAGGGTTCGATCCCGTATGAGCCCTTCAATGTATGATTGTTTAATGAGTCCAAGGAAGGTAAACTCAGTTGTTTTTCATATTTAGAGAGTCTGAAAAATGACTTAAAGATGACTCCAATGTGGTCCTTTTTTGTAATATTAGTCTTCCGAGGCCGAAAAAGAGATAAATTATCACTCGAAATACTCCCTTTCAAAAAATTTAATGAGTGGGAAATGAAGCAAGATCACTCGACAATCTTTTCATGTTTAGAGAGTCTGAAAAGAGCTCAAAGAAGACTCCAAGGAGTTCCTTTTTCGTATATCCATGCAGGTCCGAAAAAGAGATAAAAGTTTACCTGGTTGCATTCTTATGTATTTATGAGCATGAGAAAGAACAAATACTAAGCTTGGTATGCCCCCAACTTGAAAGCTAGTGGATTAACTCCAAAATGATCATCAAAGGTTGGAGACATGCCCTCCAAGCTTCAATTCATTCACTGACTTTGAGGCCGTCACCAATTTCTCTACTAGATGGAGAAAAAGGATAAGGGTGGATGAAATGAAGGTTCAAGAGAGGTGACTGTTTCATTTTTTTAACGAGCTTGACACAGGAAAATAACTATGCTCAGGGCTCCGGGTTCAATCCCTAGAGATTCTGGGTTCAATCCCTAGATTTCTATTTCATTTTTTAACGAGCTTGATACAGAGAGGAAAACTATGCTCAAGGTCTTTGTTTCATTTTTTAACGAGCTTGCCACAGAGAAGAGAAACTATGCTCGTGACCTCTGTTTCATTTTTTAATGAGATTGCTATAGAGAGAAAGAATTGTGGTCGTGACCTCTGTTTCATTTTTTAACGAGCTTGCTACAAAGAGAAAAACTATGCTTGTATCCTCTATTTCATTTTTTAACGAGATTTCTATAGAGAAGAGAAACTATGCTCATAAACTCTCCTTGATCATGGCTTCCAAGAGAATAAGACTCTGGAAGGACACCATGTTAAGGGACAAAACTCGGTCATGGCTTCCAAGAGATCTTCACTAGATGGAAGAAAATGACTCTAGAAGGGACACATGTTGGCGGTCTCGTCAGGGGTAAGGAGATCAAGCTCCAATAGCCCTACCAAAGAGATCACCATGTCAACTACCATATCCAAATCATCGGAAGTTGAAGTCATGGGAGACAATGCCACATAATTGACATGTGGTGGGGGTGATACTGTCGTCATATAAGAACCATTCAGGGAGGTAATATAGTCAGGACTAATGAAATAAAGTTTATTAATAGTCACAATTCTTCCATCGCGAGGGAAAGATATCACACGAAAAAGAGTGGAAACAATAGATTTCATGGAATAGACATAATCCTGCCCAAGGAGTAAAGTGAAATCCAAGGGGTCTCAAACTACCATGACATCAATAAAGACAATTTTCCCTCCCAAAGTTACAGGAAACCGAGGAAGGGTCCCTAAAGGTTGAATAGTTCTTCTGTTAAAAGATAACAGATTCTGTGTAACCGATGCAAGATGAGGACAACCCAATGTGTGCCAAGCAACAAAGGACAAAATACTAATGGATGCACCTTCATCTATCATCATTTGAGGAATGTCCCAACCACAAACCTTTACCGTAATCTGGAAAGGAATGTGAGAGGGAAGACGAGGTCCAGTTAGCACACCCCAATCAAAAAGGATGGACTCATTTATTGGATGGGGTTTCTCGGGAGAAGGAGGAATGCCCCCCAGCACGGTAGATTCTGTATCAACAAGAAAAATGTGGGTAGTATCAGGTTTACTCTCTAGAGGGAGAGTAGGATCGACCGATGATGGGATCAGATCGACCACACATGCACTCTTCAGAGAAAGAGTGGGATTGACCGATGATGTAACCGAAGCAATCACTTTGGCACTCTTCGAATGAAGGGTGGGACTGACTAAGGAAGGGACTGGATCAACCACTTTGGCACTCGTCAAAGGAGGAGTGGGATTGACCGATGACAGGACCAGATCGACCACTTAGGTTTCATTCTCCAAGGGGAGAATGGGGTCGACGGGTGGAAACATATTGACCTCTTTGGTGTCACTCTCTAATGGGAGAGTGGGATCGACCGAGGATGAAAACATATCGACTACTTGGGTTACACTCTTTTGATGAAGAGTAGGGTTGATCGATGATGTAATTGGATTAGCTACTTGGGTTTGTGGTTCAATCGAGGAGGAAACTAGATTGACCACCTGATCAACCGAACTGACCGAGGATGGAACCGGATTGACCAGTCCATCAACTAATGATGGGTTGGGGGAAATATTACGATAACCTTTTGGAAGTTGAAGTTTTTTCAAAAGAGAAGAAGACTCGTCCATGAAAGGACAAAGGTGAGAATAATGATCTCCTTTTCATAACATACAAGGAAATTTGACAGTTGTCTTCTTCTTACCAACCTAAACGTCACTAGTTGATGGGGCATCATCAACATGTCTAGCAGAGGCCGATGACATGGAGGACCACATTTCTAAAACCTTGGTAATACTAGGGAAATCCCTCATAAAGTGGTCACCCTTACAAAGACTGCAAGGGAATTTGGGTTTCATATTCTTTATTTTAATCTTGTTGACCTCATCAACACTCCCAATACTATTAACAATAGCTGGTTGTTTGGATCCAAAATTTGATGTTGTTGGAGCCTTGGTCCTTTTCAGGCTCTTCTTCTTCTTCTCTTTTTGTTTCTTCTTCTTCTGATCAACCTAGCTACTTGCTTTAGAGCTTTCACTAAGCAAAGAAGGAGAAAGGGAAGGAGACTTAATGGGTGAAGAAGGCGAAAAGTCAACATGGAGTTGATGTGTGGGTGGTGTACTAAAATATAAAGTATTATGTGAAGTTGAAGCATTGGGAGGATTCAAGATCACCGGAGTGGGGAACAACCAAACCGGTAATCCGATGGTGAGTCCTGGAAGACTCAGTGTGGCAATGTACAGAGGACCAAAGTTTCCAAATGAAGGAAAGGTAAAAGGTTCCCCAGGAGAAAGGGTTCCTCCATTGGTACTCTCAGGAATTGATGACATTAACACTAACTCAACCTAAGGTCCACTAAGTAACACAAACAACATATGCTATGAATCTGAGAAGCAAACAATCAAACAAAACCTTCCCACAATGAAACCACTAGTTGGTGATGAAATCCAATGTTGCGAGATCAAAATAGGAAGAGGCGAGGATAGAGCAGGTGGATCAGTTACGTTGGCGACCTGCTTAACAAACTTATGATTTGGTGTAAGCTTCCACGCAGTAATTGTGGATTTACCCTCCAAGGAGCCTAAGTGAGTTTGACCAACGTCTGTTCCAGGTACAGTCAGACTTCCCTTCATAGTCACCTTGTGTGAGACCCTAAATATTATGACTACTAAGGTCAGCAATTCGCATTCAGCCCCTGGCTAGGTACAGTCGACAGTCTGATCCGAACGTATGGGAAGGATAACATGTCCAAAATCAGCTTGAGAGGCTCCCACACATAATCGTGGGTATACCCTCAAGTGACCCCCAATATACGATCCGACCACTACAAAGAGTTGAACCACGGAGGGATAATCTCTGTAACTCACTCGAATGTGACCTCGTGCGTAACCCCTGTGTGAGAGGGGGATCCCAGAAAGCCTATACGACAATTGGATTTTCTCTCCCTATCACAAGATGCTAAGTTTTTTTGATAGCTTTCGAAAGTTATCCTTTCAACCTATTCCAAATCCCTACACCTTAAACTAATGTAGGTTTTCTAACAAAGATGTAAAAAGTCTGATAAATTTTAGTTAAGCGTTGATTTTAGTGGCTCTTGTTTACTCAGAGGTGTATGTGAGTGAACACTGATGATATTATGTCTCAGTTCCCAAAACATGCATAAGAAATGATAAGCAATCTTTTCTTTCAATGAATGTCTAATTAAGGGAAGGACAAGGATTTTCCTTTCACTGTCAAACACTAAGATGAAATGACCTCATGCAATATTCCTCAGTAAGGAATCCAATGTAATGCTAAAATGTTCATATGCGACTGATAACTAGTAGATGTAAAGCTTCCTATGCTAATCAGACTTCAAGAGTTGTGAGATTTAAGCAATCTGGAAGCAAACTTCACATAAACCAAAAGACACCTTTGTTGTGATCAAACAAGAAAAAGAAAACCAAAAACTCAAAATGAAGGAAAAATAGCTTGGACAAGATGACTCAAAGATCAAAAAGAAAAGTACAAAATACCTTTAAAACTCCTTACAAAGTTTTCACTCGCTCAGATAAAGGAGAAGAAAATGACAAATTGACTCCAAATCGTCAAGGACAAAGAGTTATTGCAAAGTAAGGACAATTGTCAACAAATCCAAACAAAAGAGGATGAATTCTTAGAAAACAGGGTGTTGAAGGCCAATACCAAGATGGATTGAGAGTATGAGACCCTGAGCAAATGCCAAAACCAAGAAATAGCTTCAGAAGATGAAAATTATGGAGAATTTCTCACAAAAATGGGGTAGAGCTCTGGTGTAAGGGGCACCAGAGCATTACAGTTCTTTGTGTAAGGATAAATGGGAGTGCTAGCACTCTAACAACAACAGTGGGGGAGTGCTCTGCTCCAAAAACTCAGAAAAAAGCCCAAAAACTTAGAAAAAAGCCCAAAAACTCAAAAAATAAAGGAAATTCAGTCAATCAGGGTGATCCTAATGACATAAAGAGGCAATCAAACAAATCTAAGAATAAAAAAGACAATGTGGAGAATATCAAATCAGTGGGAAAAGGGCCAAAACAAGATCTGGGAATGGAAACAAAAAATCAGATCTCCTCCCCAGTGGAATCATCAATTTCTGTTGTAGGTGAACCCCCCTACAGACAAGTGGATTCCCTCCTAGTCTCTAGACTCCTAAGACCAAGATAGAAAAGTGCTTAACATGGACACTGACTTCCTTTTAGATCTAATCAGGCTAATGAATGAAAGAGAAGGATAAAGATATGTACCTTATTAGCGACGTTTGTCCTTGCAAAGTCCTGGCTGAGCTTCGATCTTGAGATCCCTTATAGGTCCTGTAAAACAAACAAAGGTACAAAATACTTCCTACTCTACTGAGATTATCTCAAACATAAGTCCATCTACTGCAGACAAACTCATATGGGACAAGCATAAGTTTGAAAGAAACATGCCAAGCATTGATTATATTAA
>JZKD02S1245100.1:0-12305 GCA_000966675.3 Picea glauca
CTATTCTATATATATGCTGTGATAGGATTTGTGAGATGTTTATGTATGTGTAGCTTGATGTGATATATACCAATCTAATACCATGTTAGCTATTTGATCTGTTGTTTGATTCAATTGTCTTGGAATATGTGTAAATGTAATGGAATCAAAATGTCGAGATAATAGTCTAACCTGCAGGTATTTGCGAAAGAGGCACAGATCACGTACGTGGTACACATTGTTGAGCTGGAGAACGACTAGTTGAGAGTCGAGGAAGACGCTAAGGTGATGAATATGATGATGCTGGGCGTCGGCCAGGAGGCCAATGACAGCAGTGTATTCGGCTTGGTTGTTGGTTGCTGACCCCAAAAATATGCCGCCTGAATGGAGCATTTCATGTGAGGGGGTGTATAGAGCCCAAGCAGCCGAAGTGAGATTTTGCATTCAACAGCTGGCGCCGTTAGCATAACCAATGTGGTAGGTGGGTGGAAGAAGCGTCTGTCAATAACACAAAGGATAGTTTAGACAAGAGGGGAGGAAAAAAGATTAAAAACACTAGAAAATAAATAACCTAAAGTAGAATGACTACTTTTAAGCATAAAATTTCTTGAGATACGACCCGTTGACGGGTTCTTTGAGGGAGAGGCCTTCTGGGGAGGCCAAAATGTATGTGCCTTTGGTGAGGCAATGTTGGATGATGTAAGGGCTATGCCAAAGTGATTCAAATTTTCTGTGGCCAAAGGTATCATGAGTGATGTCATAAGCCAGGACGAGGTCGCCTTCACAGAATGATCGAAGGTTGACATGGCAATCAAAGGTAGCCTTGGATCATTTTTTAGCTGCCTCGTTGTTCTGTAAGGAAGATCGACGATCTTCATCCAGAGACTCCAATTTCAACAAGCGCTACTCCATTGGAGCAATGTCAGGTAATAGCTCAATTGCGTTGCGTAGGGTGGGAATTTCGCACTCAATGGGAAGAGTTGCCTCGACCCCATGGACTAAATGGAATGGTGTGAAACCAGAAGTGGTCTTCACCGCCGTTCGATAAGCCCATAGCACGGAAAATAACATGTGAAGCCAATTGGTTTTATGTTTATTAACCATGTGTTGTAACATGGTCTTGAGGACTTTGTTAACTGCCTCGACCTGTCCGTTGGACTGAGGGTAATATGGTGAGGCAAACTCGTGAGAGAAGCCTGACCGAGATGAGAGCTCGACGAAGATCTCATTCTCAAAGTGTTTCCCATGGTCGGAAACAAGTTGGAGTGGTACTCCAAAATGGGATATGATGTGGTTAAAGAAAAAACACGCTGCTGTGTCAGCGGTATTGTTGAAAGTAGGCATAGCTTCGACCCATTTTGTGAAGTAGTCAACGACGACAATGATGTACTTGTCACCATTGCTGGAGGGTGGATTGCAAGTCATAAAGTCGATGCCCCATTTGCAAAAAGGGCNGAAATATGGCCCCCACATGCGCCGCTGTGGCAGTCGTTTAAGACTCTGTCGGCCTCATCAATAGTCAGGCATCGACGAAGAATGGTGTCGACACCCCGCCGATATAGGATGTCTCCGATGAGGAGATAGCGGGGGGCTTGATGGTGAATACATCGATGATCATCTCATGAATGGTGGTTACCAAAATTTTGAGTTCGTAGGTAGATAAGAAGGTCGCCATACCAAGGATAATCCGAAGTGATGTAAAAGATGTTCGTCGGGAAATTCGGTGTTGACGAGGGCACTAGTGGTGTCAGAGGGGAGGGCCGTGACAAGTTCGGCGAGAACAAGGGAATTCTTACTCTTAGGTGTTGAGAACTTGAGGTCGTACTCCTGAAGGATAACGACCATCGAGGGAATTTGTTGTTAACTTGTCGACGGCTGAGCAAGTAATGCATCGGGTTGGAATCTGTGATGACCTTTGTGGTGCGAAGCAGAATGTAATGGCATAGTTTTTGCACTGCAAGGACAACTGCAAGAGCAAGTTTCTCTTCGTGTTTATACTTTAAGGGTGGTCCTGAGAGGTTCTTACTAACGTAGTAAATGACGTGTTCATGATTGTCATCTCCGATATGGACGAGGATGCTGGCTACTGATACAACTGATTCTGATACGTAGAGGATGTAGTCGCGATTATAGTCAAGGGCACTAATTAAAGGTGCATTTGAAAGCGCTGCTTTAAGATCATCAAATGACTGTTGGGCATGTTATTCCCAGTGAAAAGGGATGTCATGACGTAGTAAGCGGAGGAAACCATGTGCACGTATGGCGTAATCAGGAACAAAGCGTCTGAGAAAGTTAGCTTTGCCCTGTAGACTCTGAAGTTGTCGTAAATCTCGGGGAGGTGGAATTTTGGTAATAGCTTGGAATTTGAGGGGGTCCATGGTAATACCGCTTTGGGAAACAATAAAACCGAGGAGGATCCCTGCGGTGACACAGAACACACACTTGAGAGGGTTCAAGCGGATGTTGTACTGACGACACCGTTGAAAGATGATTCGTAAGTCATCGAGATGTTGGGTGCGTTTTTTGGATCGAGCTGTGAGGTCATCCAAGTAGGCAAGGATGATTTTAGCCAGATCTTCTAGAATGATTCATACCGTGAAATTGGGAGGCCATTGAGGAAACATATCCAAGTAGATGTGGTACAAATTTCAGCTTGTGGGTCATTGAATTTTTGGATTTACACTCCATTGAAAATAGGGTTTGTGGCTAGTCCTGAAACTAGTCTAAAACAGGTGTTTTGGGTAAAAACATCATAACTTATTCATAATAGATCCAAATTCAGTAAGACCAAATTTTCTTGTTAGAGTATAGTCTTTAGTATTTTGTGTAAAATTTTCATATCCATACAACAAATATTCTATGCGGGGCACGCTCTACAAGTTCACTCTCTAGAATATGCTAGAATTCAACAAAGTATGCCATTTTTTCTATAACTCCTTTTCTGCGAGGTTCGAAGTAGTGACACCTGGAGAAATTGCATAAAACACATCGAAGAACATTGTGTACTATTTTTATATCTCTATTCATTATAGGTAGATAGTTATAATTATTTCAAGTTAGGGTTGTTGACTAATCCAAAACTAGTCATGTGAGACTAAAGTAAAGTTTGATGAAAATGCTAGTCTCTTGTTGCTAAATTTAAGAAAGGTTTGTAGGTTAAGGCATAGGTTGGTGCATGGTTGATGCACTTGTTTATGGTACAAGTTTATTACAAGTTGTTTGGTACAGGTTGGTACATGGTTGATGCACTTGTTTATGATACATGTTGATTACAGGTTGATGCATGGTTGATTCATTGTTCAAGTTATTGGTACATGTTGTTTGATGAAGGTTGATTGGTATAGGTTTACAATAGTATATATCACAGTGATAGTGTGATAGTGGTTGCATCATTCTACTTATACGTCAGGGAAGTTTGATGGGGCAAGGACATGTGGTTGTAGCACCTTCTGGTTGTAGCCAGAGATTATAGGGGGTTGTAGCCTCCTTCTGGTTGTAGCCAGAGAATTGGGGAGTTGGATCTTCCCTCAGGTTGTAGTCTAAGAAACTAAGGGGTTGGAGCCTCCTTGCAGTTGTAGATAGAAAAGAAAGGAAGTTGGTGCTTCCAATGAATTTAATTCTTCAATACATATAAGAAAAAACATTATGTGGTTTTCTCTCACTTTGGGTTTCTACGTAAAAACATTGGTGTATTGTGTATGTGTATGATTATTCATCTATTCATTGTTTATTTAATCTGTAAATATTGGATGATAATTCTATATTGATATAACACTTACATTATATGGTTAAAAAGGATGAGAATTTCTCTATTACTAATTCACCCCCCTCTCAGTAATCCAATAGAGAAAACATTCTCTGGAGAAGAGCAGTGGACGAACTTCAATTATGAAGTGGAGAGGAAAAAGATGAGAAGTAAGCTTGATCTGGTTGTAAGAATCCATGGGGAGGGATTCGCTACAAGCTAATAAATGAGGCTTCCAAGTGATTGAGGAAGCACTCATGTAGACCTCCTTTCTTGGAGTAGAGAAAACCAGACACCCAGTTTATGTGGGATAAGGAGAGTAACCTTCATCCTTGACTGTTGTGGAGAAAAGAGAAAGAATCTTTCTTGGAGCATCATGGTCTAGCTCGGGGGTGGTTAGTGGTAAATACTTTAGGAGTAACTGTGCCTATGGTCGAGAGGAAACATGCACCCCTTTTAGCAGTTGCTTCAAATTTTCCAGTTCTAATAAGTATTTTCATATTGTGTATTATATTAGATGTGATGATGAAATGTATGTGTTTATGATTCAGTCTCTCAATATCTGAAAAATTATTAGAAATTCTCTTTGATTTCTGTAAAATGTTATATATATGTGATCTTGGACTTATATCATTTAACTATTATAGAGTCATGGGATGTGAATCCAAAGGAGAGAGGGGGTATGATCAATTGAAATGCCTAAGCCTCGCTCGCCAACCCTGTGAAGTTTACCTTAGTGGGAATGATAAGTTCAAGTTTGTGGGAGAAGGGTGTTTTTCCTATAGATTATTAATCCATCTAACCGAGGGCTCATGCTGAGGTCCTTAAACCCTTTTATGTTAAAGGATTAGAATTTATCCCCTAGATTTTCCAAAGTATCCATGTGACCAGGGCCTAGGAACCCTGTGCCAACCTGAAAGGAGCTAGCCATTTCGGGACTTCGGGACTTGTGAATCCACAATCCTCGAAATTAGCCAAAGGCCGAAGTCATGAATCGACCAGGGACGTTGATCTAGGGATTCAATATGGATCGCTCTCAACCATTAGATCGAATATAGGAAGGGTGGCATTAAGCAGTTCGAATAAGTTCTACTTTGGGAGAACAGGAGTAGTCTAGCATCGAAAATCATGAACGTCAGAGTTGCAAGGTAAATTTGGATCGTTGAAATGGAAAAGACATGTGTCCATAGATCAATGATTATACAGGAGTCCGAGTATTCAGCGATATAATAATGCGTGAATTTTCCCCGAAGCTCTGCTAGGTGGAGTAAATCCTAGTCGTAAACGCTAGGCACATGTGGCGATAGATCTGACATGGTTCAAAGGGAAAGACAGGGGACACACTCACCAAAATCCTCAATGTTTAATTGTCAAATTAATGTGGGTTATCGATCCTCAGATCCTTTTGAGCCTTCGATCTAAGGGACCCACCTTTGACTACCCGACTAATCGGGAATGCATCATGGAGCAACAGATGGCCCCTACTTGTTCCCTATCAAGTGTTGACCGTCGAACTAGGATCATTGGATGATGGGGTCCATGGAAAAAAATCCCATAGTCTGGATATTTTGTACTCCAGAGGAAACTGATCAATATTTTACGAAGTATGAACTCACTGAAGTCGCGAGTGCTGAAGTGGATCTCGATCGTTGGTCAAAAAGGTCACATGGCGCAAGATCCTGTAGTCTAGAGACTTATCTCTTTTGGGAATTTACGTAGAGAGGAGTTGGTAAGCCCCAAATCCTAGAGTCACGAAGTAATGAGGACAGTGGATCTATGGATCCAAGTGGATAGATCTCATCCGTGTGATGGGGGTGACATGGCCCACTGACGTCATCTAGGGTGATGTGAACCCACAACCAAGGTGTCACGTGTCACCCAGATTTGGTCGATTCACCCATCCCTTGTGCCTATTGGAGAAGGACACATGTCACCCTCTAAGGAGGACACATGTCACTTCTTGACACTTTCCATGTGTCAACTGTTGACTCGTGTCTACCTAGCCAACAAGGCTGGTGACATGTCTGAGAGTCCAGAAGTCTGGGCAGTTCTAGGGGTTTGGAATATTCAAACATAATATGATAAAGAATGATTCAACAAGAATTTTCGAATGGAGATCGCCGAAATGGCAAGGCCACATGGTGAACAATCAAGAGTTCGGTAGTTGGGCATAGTATGGTAAAAAGAAACATCCAATGAGAATCGTCGAATGTCAAAGGGCTAGGGGCACATGGCAAGTTTACGAGACTTTGAGGATTAGGATATAGGAATGTTCATCGCCAAATGTCGAAGCTCATTTTTAACTGTAGATCTTGACAGAGGGTGTGGAACGTTTATCTCCTCCTTTGTTCGATGATCTATGAATTTCGACAACACCGTTGGAACTCCCGAGTTTTGGGAACTCCTGGACTACTGAAACCTTTGGTAGCACAGACTCTTAGCTCCTATTTTTCATCCCAATATCAAGAGGAAGACCCCACTAGCTGGTTCAAGCTCACAGTGAGAGATGTGAGTTTCAAGGAAGCTCCTTTAAGAGGGTTTTTCTTAAGTAAGGGACCAGAAATGGACCAGGGAAAGAGAAAAATTGATGTCCCATCCCTACAAGGGCTATTTATGGGTTGGGTGTGTTACATGCACCCATATCTACATAGTTTTCAAGTACATGACACTCATCTCTGTGATTCCCCTCAGACCAATACATGGTACACGATACATGCTTGCGCATGAATTTTGATTTATCACTAAACCCAGTGGGTCACATCCACTGACCTTTGTTACTAAAATGCACTGTTATTATAAGTTTGTGCAAGATTTTAGGTCTTGGACAAACAAAGATGCTAAGGTTATCATGCCCTCTACAGTGACCACATGTCCCCATGTTGGAGCCAAATGTTACACCCCATGCCTAGGGGTAACTAGAGGATATTATGTCTCATGGACCACAATGAAGACAATGATCTCGACTATGATGATGATTAAGATGTCCATAAATAGTATCCCATCATCCCCCCTCAGATTGCCTCTTTTTCTTCAGATCATCCAATATCATTAGATCCACTCATCTCAATGTATGGGAGATGGTAAGCCATATTCACCATGAGTTATGTTAGTTATTCTCTAATGAAAAGTGTTGTGCTTAATTTACTAGGCATGTGGATGAGGATCGTTGGTTGAAGTTGGATAATGGATCACTATCTCAAGAAGTTATGTTTGTTTCCTTGTTTCACCTTGGTGGCCAACATATGTTCCCTAGTCCCATGTTGTCACTATTGAGGGAAAAGAGGTACTACTGGGGGGCCCTCACAAGGGTAAATTTTTGTTCCCCACCATACTTTACACTTTTTGTCATGGATCTTGTCACAATGTACTAAACTTCGATAAGTTTTCATGGTACATTCTCTCATGAGGAGAGGGGATGAAGGCCTAGAGGTTTATTGTAGCTACTACTAAAAGAGTAAAAGAATGATGCTAAAGAAAGAAAGGAATGATAGAAAAGGACTCTCAAAAGTCAGTCCAACTTGAGATATACCCTTTCTGCATTCGYTGCAGTCCCAAGTAGTGATGCTATAGTTTGAAACATTACAAAGGGGACTTGCAAATATGATAAGAGGAAAAATARAAAGGTAGATAAAGGAGTTTGGAAAAACRTAGTTCTTATAAAGTGGTAACTCAAGAGAAATCACACCCTGCACAAAGGCACTCATAGAAATGGATTCAATGACACCATGAGMCATGAAGTAAACCCAATGCATGCGATTATCACACTTACTCTTGAAGGGTTAATTTATTTCATTGTTTCCCTTGAGACATATCCTTCTACCTATATATTTTTTTTCATTGTTTTGGYTGGCACACCTAATACGGTCAGATGAAGGTCCTCCCATATTCAAACTTTCCAACTTATATAAAGTGTTGAGCTARTGTGAKATTTGAAGGGGATACTGGTGTGAATTGTCTATGTAGCTTATATCTTAAGTAACAACTTATTTTGCATGATTTAAGGACTGGTATGTCTTATCAACATTGTCTTACTTGATTTCATATTTTGTTTTTTATATGGATTCCCCTGAGAATATTTTGAAGCATTCCATAATATTTCAGCCATGATGTTGTGCCTCTATTGTAGGATATGACATGTGTGATATAGAGAAATGAGTCACCTAGTGAATTGACACATTCATACAGTGGTTCTCAAATATTCGGGACCTTGGACGATGGGTATATGGGCTTAATTTTTGACATATTTGGTCATAGTGGCATGAATATGGGAATAAATACCACACCCAGGATCTATACCCTAAAATATGTCTTGCACTGGATGGAGGACATTTTACAGGGAGATGATTGGAGGACACACATAGATGATAAATATCCTTCTCCTCTTTGGACACCAACCTTTTCACCTTGGATTTTGGGAATTTAGATGATTATGTCATGCTAGGGTTTGACAAAGATGATGGGTTTTTCTACCACTTGGATGCCAACGATGACTTTCAGATGTGACATAGCACTCTTCTACCACACATTTACCTTAGAAGATGAAACATGGCCTTGGAGGCTAGGAGGGCTTTGGAGAGGCCCACATATCCCATTGGAGGCATGATGTCACCTCAAGTGTGACCATTTATGTATTATTTGTTTATATTTTGACATTTGTAAAGGAAAATATTACAGGTCGGCCCCACTAAGAGACATCTATTTTCAATTTTTGTGACTTTTGGAGTGATAGGGTTTCCTTATAAATAAGGTTAGTTCTCCTCTCATTTGGATCATCACTTACTCTCACATTTGTGAGAGTGCAACTTTAGAAAAGTTCAGTACTTCTCTCTTTTTGTCTCTTGGATCTCATGCACTACTTTTGGAGGAGGATGTTTTTGGATGCTCTTTCTTTTCTTGGATGATGCATTGCTACAACTAGGGTTTTTTCTAGCCTATCAACTTGGATAAGTAAGTAATTTCCTCAATTTTATGTCATTGCTAATGTTTAAGGTGATAATTACTATCTTAGTGCATGTTTCTTTGTCTTGGTGAAACCTTAGGGAGGATACATAATACTTTCACTCTTTCATATGATTTGCTTGCCCAAGTTTTGTGAAAGCATTATTTGATCGTGGAACTAGGTTATATAAAAGAGAGAAAACAATACCTAGGGCCTAAGAAGATTTGCACTCTAGGGATCATTTTCTTGAAGGTTTAGTTCTAAGTCCCAAGAGGCTTTGAAACTTAAGTTTTAAACCTCATTCTTCTTTATCATCTAGCTCAATCTTGAAGGTTTTGCATGGTTGAATCCATAAGCCCTAAAAGACAATGACACTATTCTAAATACCTTCTTGTGGTGTAAATTTCATTTAGAATAAACTCTCTCTCTCTCTCTCAATGATCTTACTAACTTATCTAACCCTAAATTTAACAAACTAATGATATTTTTTGCTTCTAGTACAAACATTTGCTACAACCATTGATTTTTACTTCAATCTGTTTCATATCTACTTGGAAACGTGGCTTAAGATACTCAAAATTCAGATCTAGTAATTGGATATTATTGTACATGTTGAAGGATTGTTTTTCATGATAAATTTCTACAATTATGAGTACTTTTTCTTTCTATTGTTGAAAAATATTTATTGTTGTTATATATATTTTTTACTCATGTAAAATTGCAACAACCATTGAATTTATTGATTATCTAGTGTCTAAGAGGTCATTATTGACATATATAGTTTGGTGATTATCTATATTGTGCTCCAAATTGTTTATTGTCTTGTACAAGTGAACCAATTACCTTGTTATCTTCTTTGCCTCTCATAGAACTAGACCTAACCTTTAGGTGACCAAAATAGGGGGTTGTAGTTTCGACTAATATTTTTATTCGATCCCTTGAGGTCACCAGGGAATCCTCCCTTGCGGTGGACCTCCTTTCGTCACTAAAACGAGGGAATCATATACTAAGGTGATAGTGGTAGAATCTTCCAATTGTTACGTAAGATTGGGATCTTATGAAGGGATTTACACAAGTACAAATCCTATGATAACAAGACCCATTTTTAGTGCACAAAACCTACTCATGCCACTCATATCCTACTTGGAAACCTAGAAAGAACCCCTACAAAGGAATTGAGTGTTGTTGTTGGTTCAAGGACACATTCAATTCTTTTAACACTTTCAAAAATATTTCAAGGAAATTATTTACTTTGCTCGACCATGGTCAAGGCCCAAAAACCCATTCTTAGTGGACAAAACCTTCCAATGGAATCCATTTCCAACTTTGGTGCTAAAGATCCCCTAGAGAGTGCATGTGTTGTGGTTTACAAGTGTTGTTCATGGTGATCAAGCCTGAGAAGCTATGTTTAGGGCCCAAGTGTTTTCCACCTTTAATGATGGAACTTGAGATCAAGAAGGTTCTTTTAGGGATTAATCCCCTTGTTTCCCCCCTTGACCATGTCTAGGCCTCAAGACCCATTTCCACTACAAAAACCTACTCATGGAACCTATATCCCATTTATATTCTAATGAACCCTAGCTATGGCCTTGAGAATATTTCCTGGTGTGGGGATGAGACATATTATTATTTAGGGAATGTGTTGTAGTTTAATCATGGCACTCATATCTCTCTAGTAGGACATATATACCTTGTAGGGGTTTTGTGTGGTGGTTTGAGGAGGCATTCATGGAATTATAACCTAAGAAGTTTCATGGGTTGTAGGTGTTTTTCATGGCCCTTGAGCCCAAGAATCTTAATTTAGGGAACACGACTCAAGGGATCGATACTCGTCCATGATGCAAAAAACCTTGTAATGGAACCCATATTCAACTTGGGTGCTAAATAATCCTTAGTGAGGGATTTTGTAACATTTCTTAGGTGTTGTTCATGGTGCTTGAGATTAAGAAGGTTAAATTGTGGCTTAAATCCCTTGTCTCTCAACATTACCATGTTTACTCCTTGAAACCAATTTCTAGTGAAAAAAACCTAATCATGACACATGCATCCCATTTGGAGGCCTACAAAGAACCCCTACAAAGTACTTTTGTGTGGGTTTGAGGACTTGTTCGAAGTTGTTGAGATCGTGAAGATTCACCAATATTTCAAGGAAATTATTTTCCTTCCTTGACCAAGGTCAAGGCCCCACAACCCATCATTAGTGTACAAAACCTCCTAAAGGAATCCATATACAAATTTGTTGTCAAAGACCCCTTAGAGAGTGTTTGGGTTGTATTTTGTAGGTATTTTTCATGGTGATCATGCCTAAGAAGCTACATTTAGGGATCAATACCCAAATTCTTTCCTCTCTTAACCATGGTGCTTGAGCCCAAGAAGTTCTATTTAGGGTTTAAGCCCCTTGTTTTTCCCCTAACCATGTTTAGGCCTCAAGACAGACTTCCACTTCATGAAACCTATTCATGGAAATCATATCCCACTCCATTGCTAATGAACCCCAATTTTGCCTTGAAATCCATTCTGGGTGTGGGCCCAAGACACATTCCCATTTAGGGAATGTGTTGTGGTTTAATCATGGTGCATGTATATCTTTAGTAAGATAGAGATAACCTACATAATTCTCATGTGGTGGTTCAAGTATATGCTCATGGAATTATATAGCCTAAAGCTTAATGTCTTGTACGTGTTATTCATGGCCCTTGAGCCCAAAAAGATTCATTTAGGGCACAACAATCTTATTTTCCTCCCTTTCCCTTAGTTAGACATTGATACCTATTATAATTTCACAATTAACCTAGTCATGGTGATCCAGGTGGATATCGGTGGCCACCCACCTTTTTCAACTGGCTCAAAACCATTTTCTGGCAATTTTAGCAATTTACTAATTTTAGCAGTTTTTAACTTTTGGGGCCATTTTGAGGGCCTAAATGAAGGTTTTTTGTGATAGATATTCTCAATGTTGTCCTATGGAGTTATTCAAGCCCCAAAATAAATCTCCTCGATGATACCTTTCCAACGGGCTATCATACACCTAAAAAGGAGATCGTATGCAAAAGTTACGACCACAGGAAGTTAATGCACTAACTTACCAAAACGGGGCCCACATGACTTTTGGTGCTTCATATCCTAGGGTTAGGTTTTTGGATGTATAGGGTTTTTGGAATTTCTGTTTATTGTAAAAATACCTTTAGAGCCTCATTGTAATCATCTTCTTGCGAATGATCGTAGCTGTCACATATCTTCTCAGAGATAAGCTGCCACCATTCTAGCGATTCTTTCACTCTGTATTTTTACAGTATTTGTACATTTCTTTCATTAATAGAAATCGAGTATTACTATATATCTATGTTTATGGTTGCATATCTGATACATTTCTGTTATATCATTGAATATCTGCAATATCTATGTGCATTTCTTTATTATATATCCGCTCTCATTTCGTGCCGAAAATAATCCAGATCAGTGGTATTAGAGCAGGTTGTTCTTGATCATTTTTTTCAGTGCATGTCCCTGACGAGGTCCGAGTAAATAAATTGTAAATTCTAACCTTGTACAATATCTACTACAAACTGATATTCAGAAAAGAACAGAAAAGATACAATGGCAAATACAAACATTACACAGAGATTTTTCACCTGGAAACCC
>JZKD02S1245111.1:0-12304 GCA_000966675.3 Picea glauca
AAAGAAGAATTACACTACCACAGAATGAGAAGGATGGGAAATGGTATATGTGTTGCAAAAGTTTAGAAATTATTTATTGGGTTCTCATTTTACGATGTATACATACCATTCTCCACTAAAATACTTAGTGAACAAGCTAGTCTTGGGGGGGAGGATATGCAGGTGGCTACTAATGTTTCAAGAATACAATTTTGAGGTTGTTTTGAAACCAGGGAAGTTGAATGTAGGACCTCATCACTTATCACGCATACTATCAGGAGAATATGTAGGAAATATAAGTGACATCTTGTTGAATGCATAGTTATTTGTAGTTAAAATGGTGGATGACTACTTTGCATACATTGTACAGTTTATAAGTACAAGAAAGGATCTATCAGACATGACAGTTGTAGAGAAGAAAAAAATAGTGGTCAAAGCAGCAGACTATGAGTTGATTGCAGGGAACTTATACAAGTTAGGTGTAGATGGAATATTTAGATGATGTGTGTTGGAACATGAAAGGCCTATGATACTGAAAGAAGTGCACAAATAGATTGTAGGAGGACATTATGTAGGTAAAGAAACTATGCAAAATATTGTGTGTGCAGGGATTTGGTGGCCCACATTTCATAAAGATGCTAAGGAATACTGTCATGAATGTGATTCTTGTCGAAGGGTGGGAAATCCATCCAGGAGGGATGATATTCCTTTACATCCACAGGTTATGTTACAATAGTTTGATAAATTGGAAATAGACTTTATTGGACCAATCAACCCATCAGTAAGAAGATCAAGAGTCAGGTACATAATCACTGCAACAAAGTATTTGACCATATGGGCATAAGAAACAAGAGTCATAGTTTTCACCATGGATATAGTTGTGTGGTTTCTATTTGATAATGTAGTCACACAGTTTGGATGTCTGTTCATATTACTTAATGATCAAGGAACAAACTTCCTGAATAAGAAAATTACAGCATTGATTGAGGAATTTCAAATTCATCATTAGAGGAGTACTTAGTATCATCCTAAGGATAATGGGACAACATAATCTTTTAATAAAATTTTGTAGAATTATTTGACAAAGATTTGCAATGTAGGGAGAGATGATTAGGACTTAAGGGTTTCTATAGTAGTATGTGCATACAAGACTACAAGCAAAAAGTTGATAGGATGGACACATTTTAGGTTGGCCTATGGGAAAGAAGCAATAATTTTGATGGATTTTATTATTCCTATCATGCATGTTCCTATGATTAATGATCTTCCAGAATCTAGCATAGTAGAGGAGAGGTTTTCACAATTTGTACAACTTGAGGAAGATCAATTTTCTATAGGCTTCCACCAGCAAGTTAATAAGGCAAGGGAAAAGGAATAGTATAGTAGACATATTAAACAAAAAAAGTTTCAAGTGGGGGACTTAGTATTACTCTACAACAGTAAGTTCATGTATAATCTAGGAAATTTTTGAGTGCATTGGTTAGGACCAAATGTAATTAAGCATGTGATGGAAGCAGGTGTTGCGCAATTGGAAATGTTGAGTGGAGAAATCCTCAGAGGATTGGTGAATGGAATTCAGTTGAAACTCTATAGAGATGACCGATCATCTATGTATTAATCTAAACTGTGCTAGAAATCATGTATCATAGTAGTTTTACTATAGTAGGGAGATAAAATACAAAAAAAAAAAAAGTAGAAAAAGGAAGAAAACAACTAAAAAGTTAGAAAGAAATAAGAAATAAAATGACAAACATGAAGAAGTATCATGTAGAAAAAGGGTGTATCACACAGATAAAATAAACAACACAAAGTCAATTAAGTGTGCACAAAATTCAAGCACAGAACAAGAATTATTAAGGGAATTAAAGAAAACCATAAATGATGAAACATACTGGAAAAGCATAGATATAAATAGAAGGCACATTCCAGTATCGTGACAGACTAGAAAATCAAAAGAAAAATCCAGCAAAGGATTTGGCATTAATGCCACAGTAAGGAAGTATTAATGGCAGATTCTTATGGGAATCGACACTTCCATTGGGCATGAAAGCAATTATATAGTTGTCAAAGGGTGAAAAAAGAACAAAAGGGGATCGAAATGGAATTACTCAGATTTGTTAGAATACAGAGCATACAGAGCCAAATTAGATCCGACCCATACCCAACACAGAGCACGCAAAGAAGCTTGTCACACAGAAAAATGGCCCCACCAAAAGTTGGAGCAGAACAGTCATAGCACATAGGAAACCAAAAATACCACCAGTTTCACCTGTGTTGGAGGAAACACCCAGAGCTTCAGATTCACAGTCAATTTTTCACAGGGACTATATGCCACCTCAAAAAGACACTAGGCCTCAACTTAAACTACCTAAAAATGGAAAATACCCATTGTACACACCGAGAATCCCACCTAGTGTAATTGTTGAAGGGGACATGCTGGGAAATATTACTACCCTAAAGTTTGCAGATCACGATATCACAGATGAACAAACGTTTCCCTAGTTGGAAACATAAAAGTATTTGTGTTCCAAAATCATAACAAGAATAGGAGCAATATTAATTGAACCATAGAGGTGGGAAACAAGACTTTAGAGGTCAAGGATATTGAACCTATTGGAGATCCCCCATTTTGGACGAAGTCTCAAAATAAAATCATGTGTCAAGATATTACTCAGTTGTGTCCATGGAGGAATGGTGTGGCTTGACCCACCAGTTTTGATTGATACCCAACTAATTGTGTGGATCAAATGTTTTCCAAAAGTAGGAGAGGACCTGACCACATTGTTAACCAACAAAGTAGGGGAGAAATCACTAGTGTAATATATGAAATATAAGTTGCATACTTTCATAGGATAGAGGGGGTTAGATTTCATGAGCATCAGTGATGATGTTGTGCACTTTGTGATGCAGGTGTTTGGATATAAATTGGTGAGGAAATTTTGCAAGGATGAAGTGTCATCCGCAGTAATCATAGTTGCGAAAAAATGCACTGAGGGAGTCCAAATGAATTGGGCCACATTTTTTGTGATACAATTTTTGATAGACTACGTAGAATCTCAGGAGAAGAGCACAAAGTTTCATTATGCATGGATTCTTATCTTATTACACTAGTTGGATGTCAAGATTCTGATGATTACCAACGAGGTAGATAAACCAGTAGAGGTAATGTAGTTGTGCGGTATTCCATATTATGAAATATGACAAATAAAAGGAGACAAGTAGACAACAATGTTACATTTTATTTCTACTTTGACACAATCAGGTACATCATAGAACATACATCGCGCATCATAGCCTAGACTGTAGAAACACGGCAGGATATTGTGTGCTTCAAAGCATGGATGCATCATATGTACATTCAATAAAAAAGGGACCCTATGTTCCTGTGGCTACCAACCAACTACAAATGAATAGAAGATGATGTATACCTGATCGTTAATGATTGGAAAGATGAGTGGAAAATCTAAGAAGAACAAATGGATCACCTAGAAGAGGAAGAATAACAAGGAAGGGATGAAGAATCACTAGACGAAGGATAGGGAAATGGGAAAAAAAAATGGAGCAAGGGATACGCCAGGACCATCAATAGGAGAAGCACAGTCCACAGTCCCATGAGAAGGATTAAAATGAAAATAAAAGGGGAAGGGTCCAGCAGTCACTGCATGCAAAAGGATGAAATAACATAAGGAACCTCTTTTCTATTAAATATGATATGCGACAACATGGAAAGAATCGGCTACCAAGTACTAGATGTCGCAGAAGAGGCCATTGAAGAAGAAATAAGGAAAAAAGAAAAACAACACCAGAAGGTGTAGGACCAATTGATAACAAAACTATAGTTGTTGGATATCGGGAAGATAACGTTAGAAAAGGGTGCAAGTGAAGGATCGAGCACAAGTCTGGTTGAATATGTAAAGACTTGCAATGCATTCCTATTTGAGGTAGCAACTAGGCACAAAGTGTTAGACATGAAGACATAAGAAGTCTAATTACTCATGCCAGAGCTACAAGAACATATGAAATGTTAAGCCACCTGAACATATTGGTTTCATGAACGCCTATACATGTACTAAAAATCTCATAGGTAGGTATTATGCATGATATAAGGCTACGCACAAAATTAACAAGAATATAATCGACCAGAGTGATGGATGAGAGGGATAAAATGCAACAATAATATGAAACTACTCTACACGAAAAGATATAAGTTGAAGAAAAAGTGAAAGGAGCAATGAATGAGAATAATGAGGCCAAGGAAAGGGTGGAGAAATCCTTAAAAGAGAAGGATGAAGTTGAGAAAGTGGCATAGAAGATGCAAGTGACCTTCCAAAAGATGTATAAGGAAATTCTTGAAGTACCATTAGAGTAGATCCCACCATGGAGGAACCAGTATCTATAATCAACGAAGTAATCAAGGGCTTCCATAGAAGGATTGAAGACTTGTAATCACACATAGTACCAGGAACACCACTAGAAGAAACGGAAAGAAGAGAGAAAACAACAATGACAACAGTAGAAAATATAAAGAAGTTGGAGGGGCAGTGCACAAATCTCTATGGGGAAAGTGTGCATATATGGACCAACCTGGTAGACGATCCATAAATGAAGGTCATGGAAGCTGTATTGAGGGATGAATAGGAAAATACATAGAAGGCTTAGGAGACCATAAAAAATCTCTCGTCGACTGAATGAATGATGACCATTTTGGAACAAAGGAAGTCATACGAGGAAATAAAAAATATTTGAGACTAGCATAAAATTCTCTAGTATCAATTAGGACCACTACAAGATGAAGCACTAAGGGTTATAGGATAATTGACAACTATGCAGGGGAAAGTGAAGCAAGCAACACAAGACACAAAAGATAATCTCACGACTCTAACTACATAGGGTGTAGAGGAATTTTTTGGAATAGAGGTATAAATAATAAAGGATGTCATCACAACAAAGTATGTCTCCCAAAATTTATTCATATAATCATGGAGGAGTGTGAAATGGGCCTGAGTAGCTTGGGATGAGTCATAGGTGAGTGTTGGGGGCCTATTGGACAAGAATTTTGGATTGTGTTTTTCCTAAGTATGGAGGATATGCACAACAACAAAATAAAGAATACAAGGTAGGAGTGGAGTGTGCAATAAATGAACATGTAGGCTCGAAAGTGCACAGTAAGAACATACTTATCAAAGAACAAAGAAAATAATAAAGAAGAGAATAAAACATAGAATAAATAAGAGAAGGAAACAAGAGAAGAAAGCAGGAGAAAAGAAAGGATAACACTTCAACATGGTAAAATCATAAAGATATGCAAAACAAGGAAGAATAACAGTTGAGAGTGCAAAAGCAACATGCAGATGTAAAATCTGGAAAATAAATCCCAAAAAATGAGTCGACATGAGTTGTCATAAGTCAGAATGAGTTGTAATTGGGTTTTTGGGATAAGAAAAATAGGTTTTTTAGCCCTAGAATCCATGTATAAATATGTAATGGGTTGGGTAGAATAAGGGTTCATTCGTTCGTTTGTTCACAAGTGATGATATGTTCTATTCTATGTTGTTATGTTCGTGAGGAGAGTGAGAGAATATACTAAGTATGAGGGATAAGTTCTATGTCTGAGTGGTGAAAGAGAGTTGCAGAGAGATTCTTGCACTATAGAGTGACTAGGAAAGATGGAGAGAGAGATATCTTGATATCTCTATTGTAAGCACAGTGAAAAGCCTAAGAAAATTATAGAAATAATACTAAAGAAGACAATCATTATGGATGTAGCCCAAATTCTGGTGAACCACTTTAACTACTATTTTTGCTTGTCTTTTATGTGATTGATCATGAATATTCTCTTTATGCATGTTAGACTTTATTTGGCTACTATATGATCACTATGCAATTCTTATGAATTTTAAAGTAAATGGTTTAATTTATGATCTGGATTATAATGGTAACATATAACTCAATTCACTAAGTAACCAAGGAAGAGAAAATACAGGATAATGCACACATAATAGATAAGTAAGAATGAATCATATGAGCACCTCCCATTCCCTCATTACTACATAATCATGGTTCTTGCATCCCCAATAGCTTCCTCGAGTGATACTTCACTTGAATGTAGGTGATGCCAAAAGGGATGGTGTCTGAAGGGTTTTTTTGGTTAAGATAACATGAACCTAGGGTCTTATAATTGTGCGCCAACACCACTTTAACGACAGGTCCCAATTTGGAGATTTGGGATCAAAAACCTCCCATAGTAATTTTGAGGCATAAACAAACTCTTTTTCAAGTTGAAACTTTGTGATCATAGATCTACACCCTCAATGTTATTCTACACCGAGATATTTCCAATAGTGATAAAATCACCTCAACTGGAGTTTGTATCTGAAATTTATACCTCCCACAAGTTTACCTACCTCGTTGACCACCATGGTACCAACCTTTCTAGACTTCGGATTAATTGGCCCAACAACATCAAGTCCCCATTGTGAGAATGGTTGTTCTACAATTATGGGTTGTAAAGGAATCACATATCTCTTCACTTTTCCTGAAAACTGATGGCATGATACACACTTCCTTATTGTGGCATAGGATTCTCTGAAAATTGATCGCCAATAGAACCCAACTCTTATTTTTCTTGTGGGCAGTGGCGGTAGGTGAAAAGTGTCCAATGCATATTCCTTCATGAAATTCTATCATTAGTTCTTGGGTTTTATTTCCATCAACGCATCTCAGTATATACCATAATAATTTCTCCTCAACAGTATGTCAAAAATAAACACATATTTATTTTCTTTCATCTTCAATGTTATTCTCTCCTTAGGGTTCATGGTGACAAAAAATTGCATGGACCTCAAGTAGAATACAATATTTCCATACGACCTCAAGTAGAATACAATATTTCCATACCATTCTAAATATGCCAATGGTTCTCCTACTGAAATTGAAATAATTCCATCCAAAGAATCACTATTCTCTATGATCTTGCATAAACCTTGTCCTTTGAAAGATTTCAAAGGTTTAATTTCAATATCATATTCTTGTATCTTTTCCATCTAGTTAGCCCATTTCCCTTCTCTCAATTGTTTATTTAGAAGCATATTTGTTGGCGATGAGGGAACATAACAAATAACACGCGATTTCAATATGTACATCCAAAAGTGAACCACCACTTTCACAAGATCCAAGGCTTGCTTTTCCAGTTCTTAGTACCACAATTCATAGTCATATAGGGTTTTTCTCATGAAGTTGATGGGCAGTTATTCACCTTTGGTATTCTTCTGAGTAAGAACATATGCAAAAATTGTCTTTATAGCAAATGAATAGATGATGAAATCCCTTTGAAAATATAGACTAATGAATACTGAAGCTATGTTTGTTGCTCATTTGATATTATTGAATGCCTCTTGAGTATTCATTGTCCATTCAAACCTCTTCTCCTTTTTCAACAACAAATTGATCGGCTTCACAATACTTTCATAGTCAGGAACAAACCTTCATACAAAATTGATCTTTCCAAAAAATGATTGAAATCCCTTCTTGGATGTCAGGGGGTTGAGATCATTTATTACTTTAACTCTTTCTAGATCTATAAAAATCCCTTCTTTGCACACAATATGGCCCAATATTTTACCTTGAGTTACAATGAATAAGCATTTCTTTCAATTTAGAGAGAAACCATACAATCTACATCTTTCAAAAAAAATTCTCAAATGATGGATATGATCACCCCTTGTTTTTGAATGCACTATCAATTCATCTTGGTAGTCTTCCATAAATTTTCCTATCATCCTATTAAATTAATGATCCATGTCCCTCTGGATTGTGGCTCCATCATTCTTCAAACCAAAGGGAATTCTAGCATATGCATATGTCTCCCAAGGTGTTATAAATGTTGTCTTTTCCCTATCTTCCTCAGCTGCTAAGACTTGATTATATCCAGAAATACCATCCAACATGGACATCCAGGATGATCTAGTGACTTGATGGAGGAGAAACTCAATATTAGGTAAAGGAAATTTGTCCTTTATGCTTTATTTGTTAAGGTCTCTGAAATCGAAACACATCCGGATTTCCTCGATATTTTTTCTTACAATTACGGGATTCGAAATATAGTCAGAATGCCTAATGGGATAAATTATTCCATCCTTATTTAATTTATGCAATTCAATTTTTACCAAAGGATTCAGTTTGGGATTCGTCATCCTTAATTTTTTCTTTACAAGCTTTGTTTCTTCCCTCAAAGGAATGATGTGTTGGAATATTGTTTTATCATAGGATTTCAAATCATCATAGGTCCAAGCAAACACATCAATGTATTCTTTAAACAATGCAACATATTGGTCAACTTCCTCAGTGGTGAAATCAACTCCCAAGTTGACATATTTTTGAGAATTGTTAGTTCCAATATTAACTTTTCTTTTCTCTTTAACTTTTCGAACTAAAACTTCTTCAAGGAGATTCTTATCATGATGATATTTTTTTAAAAGAGATTCAGATTATACACAATATTGCATGACATCAGGCATGTGATAATCTTCATCATCATCATCATTCAACAAAAAAAATTCTAGTTGTTAATCATTCTCAAACACTTGCAAATATTCAATGTTATCAGACACAAAAGGTCGAAATGCTCTTCCTACTTGAAAATATGTTTTTCTTTGTATATTGTCTATGTTTGAAGGCCAATGAATCTACTTTGTGATTCTTGTCCCTTGGAATGAAATAAATGTTGAAGGAAATGAAAGACTCCATCAATTAGTTAACCCTTTTGAAATATAACTTGAGTATTTCCTTATTGATTTTATACATCTGGGTGACCTGATTAATCACCAACTCGGAGTCAACAGTCGTAATTAGATGTTCTATTTTCATTTCTTATGAAAGGATCATCTCCTGAATGAAGGCTTCATATTCTGCCTCATTATTAGTACATGAAAATTCGAGTCTAATAGCATGTGGATGCACAACCTTATTTGGACTTATAAGAACAATTCCAACTCTGCTCCCTGAGTTTGAACAAGCTCCATCAAATGACATCCTCCAATATCCTTCAAATAGACATTATTGATTCTCCATGTCTTGAACTTGCTCTAGGATTTCATTATGTTCCATGTCTAGGATAGCATATTTTCCAATCCCAGCATCTATATGATCTTCCATTAATTTGTTGTCCTTCTTCTTGAAAGAGAAGGGTTTTCTAGGTTCATGGGGCACTTTAATCATTGCTCCTTCTTTTCCTAGCAACATCATACAACTTTCATCATTCATTATGTATCCCCATATCATGGATGCCCAATCTCTTCCCATCATAACTCCATATGATGGAGGAAGTTCTACCATAATAATATTGAAAACGGTAATGATATGGGGGGCTTCCATGATCCAAACATAAAAATCCTTGATTTCTCCATAAGCTGGCACTTTTCTAGTATTAATTGCATATATACTTTCACTGGTTTTGTAATAATTGGTGCAAATCATGCCCAATGTCTCCATGACCACCAGTGGCATGATATTATTTGTCGTGCTAGTATTAGCTAAACAATTGTGTAGTGAAACATCATGATTTTCAATTGAAATGTAAAAGGGAGGGATTTTACCTCTTAGCTTGGCAGTTGACTGGCTCTAGCTTTGCTTTGGACTAGTAACAACTGCTTCTACTCTTTCAAATGGATCGTCCAACAATTTCAAAATGTTTTCTCTTTGTTGGGGAATATTCACCACTTATGTAAAGGGAAGAGTTATCCTTAATTTACTTAAGTCCTGTACGAAATTATATGTCATTTGAGTGGATTTTGGCGTCAGGTGTTGGATTTTACTTCCAATGCTATTCGTCACTTTCTCATTTTCTCTTTTCTCATTATATTTTTTTATTTTCTTTTTTTAGAGTCATTCTTATTCTTGGATCTATTTACAAATCCTCTTGTCTGAGAAAAATTTTCTTGCAAGTTAGGGTCATTGTCACCTTCTTCAAATATATACATGGACGTCTCGCATCCGTCCATCTGCACATTTTTGGAACTTTAATTAGGTGAGTAATAATTCTCTTTCTCAATTATTTTCTCATCATACACAACATCCAAGACATATTCATTGGGAGTAGGCTACCTGGGAATCCTTGGTCTTTGTGGACCATCTATTTTTTCAAATCTCACTCTATTTTCTTGTTGAGGGTTCCTTCTTTTCTCTAGGGTTGGCATTCTTGTATTTTCCACATAATTATCTCCCATTCTTAGTCTTCTTATCTCATTCTGAATTTTCTCAATAGTTCTATTCATCTGTGCAATTTCAATTATTTTCTTAGTTTCATGTGCCGCCACAGGGTCAACCTTTACATCATGTATGGTTCCCTTGAAAAATCCTCCTCCCATTGTTTGGTTTTGAGCTGGTCATGGCTTGAATTCTTCATTCTTTCTTGAACTGGAATATCCTTGACTATCAATACTTAATCCTGTCAATTCCCTTTGTACTTTTCCCAGTATAATGTTGGGGTCAACACCCATTTCAATCATAATTTATTTCATCTCAATGGATTTACTAATTTCCTCCTCCAAGGTATCCATTTGGGATGCCCTGATAAGATATTTCACATTCGAGGGAATTGCATTCTTATAACAACCAAGAACGACTGGGTCATTTAGTCTTTTATATTCTATAATCATACTCCAGGTTTTATTGAATCTGAGATTAAAATCTCGTATCCTTTCATTATTCCTCAAACCAATCTGGGTGAAATCGGTAAGGAGGGTATGATAAGTAATTGGAGGGGTGAACATATTCAGAAGCATAGATTCGAGGTCATTAAATGAGATAATTGATCTAATGGGAAATTTTGAATACCATTCATATGCTCTTCCTAATAAGGTTTGCAGAAACAAACTTACCATGACATTGTCATACTCAACATGATGAAAATCTCAAACATCAAGAAATAAGTGCAGATGCATCTTTGTATCAATTTATCCATCTCCAAAAAATTCCTTTAAGTTGCCATTAGGGATAATAGGGAGATCATTTTTCTCACCTAAAATATTCAAAGGATAATCTCTTATTCTTCTTCTATTTTCAAACCTTAAGTTTTCTTGATTTCTTGCAGCATCCCTTCCACCTCCTTGTCTCTCCTCATGATGCACATCTCGTGGTTGTTAATTTCTTTTTGTCATATCCAGAGATATTCTAGGAATATTATTTTCACTTCTAAGAATAAAGATTTTTTTTCTTTTACTTCTGGTAATGGGTCCCTTGTATTCATCTAGCTTCAATCCCGACCTTGTTCTTGTGCTTCTCTAGCTAGTTGTTGGTTTCTTCTATTGATACTAAGAGGGGGGTGAATCAATATCAAGTACAATTTAAAACCTTTTTGAACTTATACTTAAACCATTCAATTATATCCAATGAGAAATAGTATAAGAGTTACACCAATACACCACAATACACCATGCACAATATACGAGAAATAATCAATAGTTATTGTTCAAGGGAAGTAATGAATTCCAAAGGTAGCTACAACTTTCAAATGTAAAGGGAGGGATAAACCTCCAAGAGGAAGATAAAATCCTCCAATATCAAGAGAGATTTTAGCTCTCCATCCTTGCCCCTTCCTTCCACCCAAGAATATATGAGAGTTAATAAAACTTCACATTAAATCATCACCATCAACCAACCATCACATAGACCCTGATAATGCTTCCTGAGACTTCTTCAATTTCTGCAATTCTTCAATTCTTGGAATACTTTGATCCTTTAGATAATATTACTCAATTTATTCTCTGAAAATTCTCCAAGTTTCACTCCTTGAGTCCTCCCCAAAAAGAATTTTTAGAGAGAATGGTAGACCTTGTTCAATTCTGGCTTATTCAGGAGACCGAACTTGTACAGAATTCCCCACGCTCAATATTTAACATCAGATTCTGAAACTATCACACAAGAAACTAAATTATGTAATATTTCCAATTAAATTCCTCCCACTTCATTTGGATTCTCTATGAATAAGTTATGATGGTTGTACCCAGAACACTTGTTTATTGACTAGCTTAAGAAATGGTCAAAAACCCTATCTTCCACATAGTGTATATCCATAATTATAGTGAATCAAGAGATGAAAATTTTATCACATGTGCCTTGATATGTATTATAAATACCATAGCAATTTCACCATCTAAATCATTCTACAAAAAAAGTTATAACAAAAATGGTAAGATGCCCTGAAAATAACATACCTTAGAACACATCACCAAAAGACTTCATCCTCCCTTGAAATACGGCCTTCTTTACTTATGATTTCTTCTGCAATTTGACTTGTATATCAAATGAATGTATAAGGATATTTTTT
>JZKD02S1245133.1:23286-35054 GCA_000966675.3 Picea glauca
GACCCCAGGTTTGGGTAATGGAACCAAGTTTGTTTGATGGGTAATGGTATGAGTTATGATATATTTTCAGATAATACTATTCTATATGGATAGTACATGTCATGAAATTTCTGGTCGTATGTGGAACGTCACATAATTCCTCACGGTTTGAGAGTTATGGCCTTATGAAGTTGGAGGCCCCCCATATGTCATCTAGAAGCCCCAAAAGGTCAAAGTAGTCAAAGTGGTTTAAGAGTTTTTTAAAGGATAAATAATAAAGTGAAGTGATGAGTGTATTGTAATTCAAATTGAATACAAAATAAATTATTTCAATAATAATTTTAATGGAGAAATTAGAAGTGTGTTAACCCTAAAATAAGGAAAGTCGGCCAAGTGACCTAGATGATGTTTTTAAGGAAGCTACTTGGAGAGTATAAATAAGAGGCAAGGCTCTCTCATTTAACACACACTTGAAAATATTGAATATCTATAGGTTTCTAAGGTAACCAAGGATATCTAAACCGGAATTATGAGTGAAGGTGAAGAAAAGAAGGCCGAAATGCAAGGAAGGATAAATTATTTTGATGGTGCTTTCTAAGGTATGTTATTTACAGGTCATCTCACCATTTTCGCTATAATGTTTTTTATGTAATGATTAATACTATGAAATTGCTATTCCATTGAGAAAACATATACAAGTATCTATAGTAAAAAATTAATCTTGTGGGTCGTTGTATTTTGGGAGTTACACTCCGTGGAAAATAGGGTTTGTGGCTAGTCCTGAAACTAGTCAAAAATAGGTGTTTCGGGTAAGAATGTCGTAAATTTTTTATAACAGATCCAAATTCAGTGAGACAAAATGTGTTGTTTAGCATACAGACTTGATTATTCTGTGTAAAAGTTTCAGATCAATTCATAAAATATTTCGTGCGGGGCACGCTCTACAAGGTCGCTCTCTAGAATAATCCAGAATTCAACAAGGTATGCCTTTTTTTCTATAACGCCTTTTATGAGAGGTTCCAAGTAGTGCCACCTGGAGGAATTGTATAAAAAACAATGAAGAACATTGTGTATCAGTTTCATATCCTTATTCATTACAGGAACAAAGTTATGATTATTTCAAGTTGGGGTTGTTGACTAATCCAAAACTAGTCATGGTTGAGACAAGCAGTTGATGAGTTGGCACATACATGAGGTTTATAGTTGGTGATGTTGGTACATATTGATGAATCATTGTTGATTAGTATTTGACACATGATTTTTATTTACTTGGTACATGGTTGGATGCACTTTTTTATGGTACAAGTTGATTACAGGTTGTTTGGCATAGGTTGGTGCATGGTTGATGCACTTGTTTATGTTGACAGATTGATATCTGTTGAGGATTGTTGCCTGATCTCACTTGGTCCTGAGAATGTAATATGAGTCCTGCATATAGAGCTGGTGCTCTTGTAGAGTTTTACTCTATTCAGTTGTTTTCGAAATCCCCCCGGATTGAAGTCCATAATAAAAAGAAAAATTGTACATACATCTTGTGTTCTTTGTGTTCCTTGTGGAGATGATTTGTTGATGATTTTTTGCTGATATGTATTCACATATAACTGATTATAAATGACAACAATGATTAATGAGAAAATGTTGAATGTTAACTAAGGAGTTTTTGTGTAAGAGGGACGTTTTGAGAAAAAGATCCCCACACTCATTCACCCCCCCCTCTAAGTGTGGTAGGTGTGTCCAACAAAAGGAAACAGAGGAAACCTCATTATTTTCAGTCACAACCACATGGGAATCCTTCAGGGATGATATTAAGGAACAATACTACCCTGTCAAAAGTTATGATGATATGTATACCAAATGGACCACACTACGGAAAGAAAGAGACCAAGCAGTGCTAGATTTCACAAATATCTTCCATACCTTGCACACCAAGATGGGTATCAAAGATTTAGAGTGACATCTAGTACTCAAGTATCATGGTGCTCTACATATATACATCCATACCGAAATGGAATTTCTAGACATCTCATCCTTGGGCGCGTCCTACCGATATGCCGTCAAAATCGAGCAGAAGCTCGAACAAAATACGTGGTAATTTGGGCCTAGAAACCCCTCACAAAAAAATCTAGGAAAGGGCGGCCCCAAACCACAGAACAAAGGACAGAGCAAATATGGATAGTATCAAGATAACTAGTCCAAGCCACAAGAAAATAAGGACACCAGAAAGAAAAAGAAATATATCGGGAAGTGGTGCGACTTCCATAAGAGCCCTTGGCATAACATTGAGGACTGCTGCTCAAAGCAGTCGTTGGTGGCCGAAGTGAAAGCCTCTGAATCAGATGTGAATTCTGACTCTGAGACAGAACCAAAAAGGGGAAGACAAATCATTGACACAGAACCCAGTGCCACCATTTCTACCACCAAGCTCCAGCATGGTGAACTAGACAAGCCAGAAGAAGGAGAGGACCTCTTTCATTCACATATGTGGGTAAAAGGCACCCCACTACACTTCATCATTGATAGTGGTATTCAGAAGAAACTCATCTTAGTAGAGGTCGTCAAGCATCTAGCTTTGCCAACAATGCCACACCCACATCCCTACACCATCGGATGGCTCCGCCAAGGAAGCGATCTCTGCGTCAGCCAATAGTGTTGACTGTCATATGACATCAAGCCCTTCAAAGACGAGGTATTGTGTGATGTTGCTCCTCCTGAAGTTTGTGATGTTCTTTTGGGCCAACCTTATTTATGGAAATTTCATGCTGTATATGAGTCTAGGCCTCGTAGTGTTATTATTACTTTGAACAGGAAATTGTACAGGATACCTGAGATAGTCCCACCTAGTGCTATTTCCTTGATCTTTGCTAAGCAATGCATGAAGGTCATCTCTCAGATGGGGAAGTTTTTATTCTTCATGATTCTCTCTCAGAATAAGAGAAATATCATAGCCACATCCAGGGTCTCTGCGACTGACCTCTCCACACAGCAGAATCAAGTAGATAGGGTCATGGAAGAATACTCGGATATCTTCTCCTCACCTACAGGGGTACCTCTGCACTACCAGGTCAAGCACCCCATCGATCTGATCCTTGGTGCACCACTGCCCAATGGGCCAATCTATCACCACTCTTTATTAGAGAATGAGGAGATCAAGTGATAGATCCAAGAACTACTCCACAAGGGGCACATACGTCCCAACTCATCACCTTGCGCGAACCCAATCGTGTTGGTACAGAAGAAAGATGGAACTTGGTGACTTTGTATTGATTACTGGGCTCTGAATAAAATCATAGTCAGAAACCATTAATTGATTCCACAAATCAACAACCTCCTTGATCAACTCATGGGGGTCAGATACTTCAGTAAGATTGATCTGAAGTCTGACTACCACCAGGTCCCGATAGAACAAACATATGTATGGAAGATCGCCTTCAAGTCAAAGGAAGGCCTTTTTGAGTGGTTGGTCATGCCCTTTAGTTTGACAAATTCTTTAGCCACTGTCATGAGGATGATGGAAAATATCCTGCAACCATTCACAAATACTTTTGTAGTGGTGTATCTGGATGACATTCTAATTTACAACAAGACTTGGGCCGAACACTTGCAGCATATTCAACAGGTTCTGCACACCCTATGGCAGCACAAGCTATATGCCAACTTGGAAAAATGCTCCTTCAGCATAGATAGGGTCCATTACCTGGGCTACATCATTGATCAGCATGGCGTGCATGTGGATCTAGCCAAGATCCAAGTCATCCGTGACTGGCCATCCCCAACAACACTCACTGAGCTTCAGATCTTCTTGGGCCTTGCCAATTTCTACCGCAGGTTCGTGTTGGGATTATCCCATATTGCATGGGCCCTGAGCCAAATAAACATGGGTGGAGGTAAGGCGAAATTTGTGTGGGGATGGTCCCAACAACAAGAATTCGATGATTTGAAGAAATGCTTGTGCTCATCCCCAGTACTTTCACTACCAGCCCTGCAACATCCCTTTGAGATTGAGACATATTCTTTAGACTATGTTGTGGGAATATTTCTCACTCAGCACGGCCACCCCATGGCCTATCATAGTGAGACACTATCAGATATTGTCCGTAAGTACCCTACTTATGAAAAATAAATGTACTCCATTGTGCAAGCCTGCCGCCAGTGGAGACATTACATTCTTGGGAAGGAGACAGTCATCCACACTAATCATAAGCCACTGCAATTCATGCAGACACAAGGAAAATTATAGAATGACCGCCATCAAGAAGCACCAATCACGTCGCTGATTGCCTCAGTAGGCCACCAGTCGCGACACTCACCACTATGCTATACTCTTGTGGCCATGAGACATCTGGATGGCCTCAACTCTATGAGATAGACCCTAACTTCACCACCACCTACCAAATGTTGGGTGAAAACACAATTGTCGATAATTTCCATCTTCAGGATGGGTTGTTGTGTCGTCTGGGTCATATCTATGTTCCATCAGGTGAGCGAGTGAAGATGATCTGGGAATCCCACTAAAGTCAGGTGGTAGGACACTTCGGTGTTGAAAAGATAGTGGTGATGCTACAGAAAAATTTCTATTGGCCGAAACTTCGATAGGAGGTCAGAAAGTATATTAGGTCCTCGACTACCTGTGCTATTTCCAAACCAACCATTAATAAATAGGGCCTATACACCCCTCTTCCTACTCCTGACAGGCCATGGGAATCCATCTCAATGGACTACATGTCAGGCCTCCCATCCACCAAGAAGGGAAATGATTTTGTTTTTGTGGTTGTTGATCGCTTTTCTAAGATGGTGATTCTGGTTACCTGCAAGAAGAGCATCACAGCAGAGGCCACTGCCAAGATCTTCTTTGAACGAGTCTGGGTACATTTTGGAATCCCATAAACCATTGTCTCGGATTAGGATAGTCTATTTCTCAGCACATTCTGGTAGAGCCTCTGGTCACTTCTGGACACCAAGCTCACCAAATCCACGGCCTTCCGCCCCCAGATAGATGGCCAAATTGAGGTTGTAAATCGAATGATTGTGCATATCCTTCGCATGTATGATTCAAAGCACCCTCACACATGGGATGCGAGCCTTCCCTATGTCCAACATAGCTACAACCAATCCCTGCATAGCTCAGTCAACCAGAGCCCCTTTCAGGTGGGGTTGGGATTCCAACTATTGGGTCCCATAGATGTTGCACTTCCTCTTGCGGTCACCTCGACCGACTCATCTCCTGCTCCAAATGAAGCTGAAAAAGAAAACCAGTTCATTGAGTGGATCCAACACATTCGCTAATAGGTTTAGGATATCCTATAGAAGTCCAATGACAAGTACAAACAACACCATGATCAACATTGGGTGCGACATAAGTTTCAGGTGGGTGACAAAGTTTGGTTGCACTTCTAGAAAGAACGCCTTATAGGACCCCATAGAAATCTTCACCCACTCCATTATGGGCCATACACTATCACTAAGGCTGTGGGGGATAATTATTTTGAGCTCAACATTCCTCCTTTCCTTGGCCTACACATAGTGTTCAACGTGGATCTCCTTCGCCCTTATTTCCCACCATTATTGGACACCTCAGAAGTAGCAGAACAACTGACACCAACAAAGATCAACATTGATTGCATAAAACAGAAATCCAATGATCATATTGTGGACACACGGATCAAGGGCACTCAACAACAAAGGATCCATCTTTATCGATTCGTCAAAGCAGGACAACTCCTGCACCAAGGCAAGTGGCTCACCTGGGGCCAAATTCAACAGAAATTTCCTCATCTGATGGGGGACCTCAACAAAATGGAGAACATTGATTCATAAGGAGAGAGGATTTATCCATATGGATATTGGTGGCCACCCACCTTTTCCAACTGGCTCAAAACAGTTTTCTGGCAATTTTCATAATTTACTATTTTTAGCAGTTTTAACTTCCAGGGCCATTTTGAGGGCCTAAATGAAGGTTTTTCGGGATAGATATTCTCAAATATATCCAAAGGAATTATTGAGCCCCCAAAATTAATCTCCTTGAAAATACCTTTCCAACAGGCTATTACACGCCTAAAACAGAGATCGTATGCAAAAGTTATGACCCCAAGAAGTTGATGTACTAACTTACCCAAACGGGGGCCCACATGACTTTTGGCGCTTCATCTCCTAGGGTTAGGTTTTTGATGTCTAGGGTTTTGGGAATTCTTGTTTATTGTAAAAACATTCCTTCCGAGCCTCATTAGAATCTTCTTCTTGTGAATGCACGCAATCGTCACATCTCTTCTCAGAGATAAGCTGCCACCATTCTAGCAAGCTTGTTTCCACTGCATTTTACAGTTTCAACTTATTTCGTTATTGAATAGAAAACCAATTTTACTATATCTTTGTTATTTTTTTGTTAAGCACCTATTAAAAATATGTATTCATTTCATTCTTCTCATAAAATTCAGATCAACTTTTCAATTACATCACTGGGATTTGGATGATAGGATCCCAGAGGCTTTGTGGGCATACCAGACCACCTGGAGAAACACCACTGGGCATACCCCTCATGAGCTAGTGTACAGGAAACAAGTACTTCTACTAATATAATTCCAAGTAAGGACCTTTTGTATTTCTGCAGAATTGGGATTAAACTTATATGAGGCTCAGAAGCAATGATCCCTACAATTAAATGAGTTGGATGAGATCAGGCAAGATGCCATCCAATGAACAATATTAGTCCAAAACCAGAGGAGCAAGTGGAATGACAAGTTTATTAAGAAGAAACACTTCCAACCTGGTGATTGGGCTCTGTTGTTTTATTCCCTATTCAAAACATGCAAAGGAAAACTCACCACCCGGTGGTTGGGCCCTTACGAGGTAGGCACTGTATATGACAATGGAGCAGTAAAAATTAAAACAATTGACGATGGACAAGTCTCCTTTGTATTAAATGGACATCGACTCAAATTTTATCATAAGCCCATTTCCAAAGAGGATTTTCTATAGGTCATGTCAACGGACAAGGCATTGGCCTTAGTAGTTGGGGAAGTCCCCCATTGTTCTTGAAATTTTTTCTACTGTAAATATGTAAATAGTTTTTGAATTTTGTTAATAAGGCAATTCTAGAGATTTCTGTAAGTATTTATTTCACCAGGAGTAGACAACTTCAAGGAAATATTTCAAAACATGGTTACACTTGAATTTTTTTGTCTGCTAAGCATCAAATGAATATCGACTTACTGTAATTAGCCATATTTTTGCAAAAAAAATCATTTTCTTAAGGCATTCCAAAGCAGTTTGTCTTGAAACTCTTCATCACTATATAAGGAAGTGATACCATAACCATCAAGCTTAGAGGTCTCTCATATAGTTTTTTTTCCAAGAAACCTGAGTAAGTGAGTAAAGCGTCTTTATTAAAGAATAACAAAGATGTCTAATTAGTGGTTATTCATGTAAAAATCAAAATAACTACAAAAGAAGAAAGTGAGTTGAGCCTAGAGATACCTTTATGTTATTTCTCAATGGTACCATCCACTACTCACTAAATAACTTGATTATATCACATCTTTAGATAGGCCACATCTTCTTAAGTACCCCTTACATCGGGAAAATCACTAAGTAATATAACGGAAAGTCATCCTCTAACATAAATACCATCCCAATTAAAAAAAAGAAAGAAAAAGTTGTTTTCAGAGCTACCACCCCATCTTCTTGCATAAAACAATCTTATACTAAAATCTTAAAAGATGGAGGGCCAGTCTTTGAGGGTGTAAGAGGCTAACCTGTTGGGATACTGAACATGTCTGTTGGTAGCGAGTACCAACCTATGTTATGAGTAGGTAAACCTGCCAGAGTACTAAATAGGCTTGCTGGCAGTGGGGAATTCTACCTATCAAGGATGGTAATCTAACAAATAAATAATAAATTTAAACTTGTCCTGATGTGTGACATTACTTGTAGACAAAGTTGACATGAAGTATGTATGGTTAAGCTAAGGTTAATGAACTCCATAAACTTGCCATTGGGAACTAACTCGAAGACTATCTTGAAACTCTCTTGACTACCTCTTCTTATCTATATATAGGATCTCGTATCCTATAGTTGGGTCCATCTTCTAACCATCTCGTCATACCAATCCGTGAAATTTATCTTTACACTTGACATACTATAAATATTCGGCTATTGGGGGAACTGACTGGTTTCCTATACTTTTTATTGTGAGGTGTCACAATACTTAGGTGTGGGGGACGTGTTCATGAGTTGACAAATGATCATTGCCTAGAGAAATAAATCTTTGTAAGAATTTTTGTATTATTTTCATGGTACAGGTTATTACATCAACATTCATCTTATTTTTGAAGTTCTAAACTCCCATGTGCTATAAATTGTTGAACATATACTTAACATACCACTTTTATTGGTTTATTTCTCATTACAAGATGTACATTATAGGATTGACATTACATGTCTTATGCTTGCTATAACCTGTTCATTGTAGGTTTGACATTACATGTCCTATGCATTCTGCCTCTGTTCTTGACCACTGTGACAGTAAGAAACATTTCAATATTGCAGGCTATCCATTACAGGCAGTAAAAATGTATTTAACATAGAGGTGTCGTATGAAGTTCTATATGAGGTGTCGTATGAGGTGCTGAATGAAGTGCCATATGAATTCACACGCCAGTAACTGTCCACAATTCCAGGTAACAAGGATTCAATGACATTTAATTGAATTGGTTGCAGGCAATTAAGAGTGAGGATGCAAACTTTAGACATGTTCATGATCAAATGTCCAAGTCAAAAGACTTGGACATTGATCTAACTGTGCATCATTAAGCTTGCCCCCAAAAATGTGCCTTTGAATTCAAAATTTCCCACAGATGGAAACTCGTGCACACATGTGTAAAACCAATTCTACCATAGGCGCATTCAAATACAGGCTGGATAACCTATTATCCCAATTCACTTTGCCATTACCTTGCCCTGTGTTAAGAAATCGCACTCAGCCTCTGCCATTTCTTCCCTTGTTCAAATCGCATTCGAATTGTGCTCAATTTGTGCCATCCCTTGGCCCGATCGCACCCTCTCTTGGTGAATTTCTCCTCTGTCTATTTCTTCACCTCATCACAATGCCTAAGAGGTATGAACCCTCTTCCTATGTAGATATTTTTTCCATTCCTGAGTTTTCATAGTGCAAAGAGATTGTTTTGCGCGTAGGCTGGGGGCCATTCTTATCTCAATTGTAGGGCCACAATGATGGCCACTCCATGCAATTTTCCCTCAGTTTCGATGGGAAGAAAATGCGCATGGGGTCTCTTTCCTTTGAAGTTTCAGAAGAGTCTATTGCTACAGTCACGAAGCTTCCAAGAATGGGAGATAGATGGTTCAAAAATCACCAACTGCTGTGCTCAAGTTATAACAGGGTTTTTATGCCCGATTTCCAGAACATTTTAGGAGAAAAAGGATATTCCAAGGAATGGATAAAGGGGGAATTGATCAACCCTCTCATCGTTATCATGAGGTTGATCACACGAGAAGGTATATATTCCACTTTCAAATCCTATCATTTCAGATTTCTAGCTCATTTTCAGTTCAACAAACCTTTGAATTTTCCCTTCTACTTTCTAAAGAGCTTGGAAAAAATGTCCTCTCAAGTGAGGAAGAACGTAACTAATCCCCACAACAACCTATTTCACCATGGCTTAATAAAAATCCTTGTTCTAGCCGAATTAGAGAAACAGGGGAAGACTTGGGATGAATTTATCTATAAATTTGCAAACCTTCACTTGACAATAAAACCAAAAAAAAGCCACTTGCCCTAAGGACTGTCTCTCCATCCAAGCCCCTCTCTCCAAGGACTCCAAATCCCCTTGCACAAACCATTTCCTTACCTGAAAAATACAAGAATATTGTTGAAACCCCTTCTTCCTCATCTGGTAAAAAGACCAAGAGTAAAGATCAAAAGAAGCCTATTGTTAACCCCTCAATGCCTTCAATATCTCTTGATCCCACACCTAAAATCCTCCAAGAAGTGATTCAACAAGACCTTCCTTTAGTTCCCATAAATAGGAGGGGAGCCAATCAATTTAATAAAGGACCCTTTCGAAAGAGTACTTGGAGCACAAGAGAAAAACCTTATGCAAAACCCTTGCCTGCTTCAGACCCTATCCAGATGTCCTCCGATCTTGAGAGCCCTCACAAGAGATTTAGGGAATCTTCTACGAACGGATTAGAGCCACAAAGAAAGACAAAATCAGAACCTACCTCTCCTTATCAATCCCCTGTTACTCCTACTTCACCCATGCCTACTATAGATCCTAAGAATGATAGATTGTCCACATCTCTCAAAGGATCTAAGCCTTCCTTCGAGATCATTGATTCTGCCCTAGCCATTGAGAAGCTACACAAAGAGAATTCTCAACTCCTCCAATAGTTGGAAGAGAGGAAGAAAATAGACACACACCTTCATCATGATAATGCAGTCCTCCCAGAAAAGGTAAACTCCCTTCAATGTTTGGTTGATCAGATTACCAAATCCAACCGCAGCCTCAAAGAACAACTGAAGCAACACAAGAGGCATAAGGCAAAGTCTTCATAGAAAGAAGGAGAAGCTTCCAAAGATGATCTTCCTTAGCAAGCTTAGTCACGAGGGGTAATTTATTTTTGCTTGCAGTGGGACCTACAAAATCATAAGTGTGGGGGTAATGTTGGGCCCGAGATATGATCAGTTTTATGACATTTATTAGTTACTTTTGCGGAATGTATATATGCGTTTTCATGTTTTGGAGAAGTTTTTGAAGGGATTTTGTGCCAAAATGATATGATCCACACCAGGTATGCATAATTCATGTTTTATGATGATATTGAGTATGATTCAATATAATTTTATGTTTCCATAGATCTAATTCACATTTTTTGGTGTTACAGGGAAAAATTGCAACATGTTTTTGCTTCCGACACTTAGTCCAGTACTCAATCTGGAACCCAGTCCGTCACTTTGTTCGGATCTCCATCCTGCACAAAAACGATGGGTGATTTGGCGGTTATGGTATTGGCAGCCAGTGATGGGTGAATCAGGAACATGGGTTTTTCTCGTGCTTTCCCCCTCTAGATACTGAACTCTTGATAACTTGGTTTGGGTTGTTAAGTAGGGCGATTATTGGCTCGCTCCATTTCGACAGTTAGGGCACCATTAATGTAATTTATGGTTTTTAGAAGAGGTTCGACCCTCCAATGGTTGAACTCTCAGTCTGTAACTCCTATAAATACCACCATGGTGTTCATACAATAGTTAAGTAGTAGAAGAAGTAGTGTGTTAGAGACAAATACGATTTTCCTCTGTTTTCCATTTTCATTTGCCATAATTATATAAGACTGTGTTTTTGAGTTTTAATGGTGAAAATCACTTGCTGAGTTCGTGGCGTGAATTTGAGAAGTGATCGTAACTTGCTGAGGGCCCACCAGAAGTCTGGTAACTATTCTGTGAGTTTATTTATGAATTCCATAACTTAGATGTCTTTTATTTTATTTCAGGTACATGAATTGCTATTTTGTTTCTTTGTTATATAATTTGTTGTTATAGTTTAGTTGTTTAGTTCTCTTTTGCAGGTTAGTATGAAGGCTTTTGTCAATATGCATTGATTTTGTAGTTAATAGGAATGAGTTTTCAAACTTAAACACTAACCCCGTGTGTGCTTAAATAATAGATTATATTTTCTTTATGATTTTAAATTCAAGTTTGAAACATGGTTTTAGAACAAAATTTTGATTTATGTTTTCTTTAACAAGGCTTCGATGGATGGATAGTATTAGTTCTAGTT
>JZKD02S1245133.1:43381-66917 GCA_000966675.3 Picea glauca
GGGGGGGGGGGGGTGTGAATCAGTTGTTACCGAGCTTAAACAATTATGCTCATTTTAAATTCATTACATAAATCTCAATGATGATCACAATAATGCAAGGAAGTAAGCAATAGAACATTCAACATCATTCACACATATGAGATAAACAAAGACAAATATTTCCTGAGGAAACCCATAAAAGGTAAAAACCTCTTCTTCTTTATATGATAAGTAATCTTTACATTCTGTACATTATAATACTTATGAGCACCAACTCATAATGAGGCTACAACCTCTATTTTTCAAGCTACTACTTGATGAGAGCACCAACTCTCTGGATTCTCTAGCACCCACTAGAAGGAAGCACCGACTCTTTGACATCAGTCACACATATGAAATATGTAGAGACAGATATTTCCTGAGGAAACCCATAAAGGGTAAAAACCTCTTCTTCTTTATATGATAAGTAATCTTTACATTCTATACATTATCATACTTATGAGCACCAATTCATAATGGGGCTAAAACCTCTGTTTTGAAAGCTGCTACATGCTGAGAGCACCAGCTCTCTAGATTCTCTAGCACCCACTAGAAGGAAGCACCAACTCCCTAGTTTCTCTAGCACCCACTAGAAGGAAGCACTAACTCCCTAAGAGTTCTAGCACCAACTAGATGGAAGCACTAACTTCCTAAGAGTTCTAGCACCAACTGGATGGAAGCACCAACTTCCAGTTACACAGGCACCGACCTATATATCATAGAACCAATGTTCTCCCTTGCACCACCCTACCACCCTAGTTTCTTTGGCTACAAACAGATGGAAGCTACAACTCCCTATGTTCAATCACCCACTTGAACCTCTGAGGACAACAATCCTCCCTAACACCTCCCAACAACCTTGATTATAAATATTTTCTACTAAAACTTATTATAGTGATTCAATAGTTTTCATTGGCTTACCAGGCTTATCACTGTTCGACTATGTTGCTCTGCTCTCCTATATCAGTGTCTCTCTGTCTGCATATTCTTGTGCTTTCTGATCTTCTGTTTTTCTCTAAAAGTGCATCTAAACCTTATTTTATTGTCTCAGTTATGCATCTCTATTCTTTGCTTATGCTGTGCTTTATGATCTGCGTCTTATTTTGATTCTATGAATTACGCCTCTTTTGTGTATTTTAGCTCCTGCCCACAACATGCTATTTCCCCATGTGTAATTCCTCTCTGAAGGTATTTCGGTGTTTTGCATTTCAACATTTCTGTGATGAAGTGTTTTGACACTCTAAGTCATGAACCTCAAAATGATCTGAAGGTATTTCCACGTTTCACATTTCGGTGTTTTGACATTTCTGTGATGAAGTGTTTCGACACTCCAACTCACGAACCCCGAAATGATCTGAAGATATTTCAGTGTTTCACATTTCAACTTTTCGGCATTTCTGTGATGAAGTGTTTCAACACTCCAAGTCACAAACCCCGAAATGATCTGAAGGTATTTTAGCGTTTTGCATTTCGTGATTTCATCGTTCTTTTCGTGAGTGTCCTTGACACCTCCAACTCTCGGTATCTGAAACTCCGAAATGGAGTTAGATCAATGGTCCACGATCTCCCTTTGATCAAGGACTCAGATTGTGGTTTCGGATTTCGTGATTTTGAGAGGTTAGATCACCTCCTTCCTTTGACTTTCCAGTTTACGAGATGTTGATCTGTGACCACATTTCCTGCCCGAAGATGGACGGTCCTCCTACTTTCGAGATTTTGTAAGCCCGCTTCTCCTAGCACTTTAAATAACGTGTAGGTTCTCCTGGATCCAACGATGGTCAGACCCTACGCTCAGATCTAACGCCCAAGATATTTCCTCCATCTTTGTGCTCCTCCTATCTGGATTCAGATCTGATGGTCATCGGGAATTTTGAATGGGATCCAACGATCACTGTTTCTCTTCATTGTTATGCTTCTGATATTTACATGCCATCATCGCTGCTGATCTTCCTTGCCTGCTTGTTTTCCATTGTTGTCTCCCAACTGTAAACCTGCCAACGTCGCTACTATTCTTTCCTGTAACCATACATTCGTCGTTGTTGTTCTTTCCATCAATAACTGTAAGCATGCTATCGTTGCTGCTGTTCTTGTCTATAGACATGCCATCGTTTTTGTTGTTCTTGCCATCAATGACAAGCACACTCTTCTTGTAAACAGGCCAACAAATTGTTATTTAGATTTTTCTTAACTAGTTGTTAATTAATTTTCTCATTAGTTTACTTGTTATATTTTAGAATCATGTTTAATTTCTGTTTATAAGCATTTTCCTTTTTGCAATTTGAATTGTTGAAATAGGTCTAGCTTAGCTTTACTTCATGCAATTTCTTTCTTAGATCTAGGTTGCAATTTCAGTTTGTAGTTAATGATTGAATTTAGTTATGAGTTTTCTTACGTAGTATAGAATGCAATTGAATTTTATAATCTCGTTATACTATGGATGGTTAATGTATGATTACATAATCACATGGATATGCAGGGTAATTGATGTTGTTTCCGTAATGGCTAAGTTCTCACTGGATTGCTTAATTTACACTTTTCACTTTTTTATTGAAATCAATATCGAGTTTATACCTCTTGAATTATCTTTCGTTGTCAAGTGCCATCGTGATATTATAAGACACTGGAGACATTCACACAACCATCAACACTATATTTGAGTTTTCATCGGTTAAAAGATAGTTTCTTTCTTTTGTATATCAGAAGATAATTTTCTTTCTTTTGTAGGATATATAGTCTTTTGCTTTGGTAGATTAAAGAGCAGTTTGCTTATCATATATTGAAGGTTATTTGTTAGTTCTTCTTTCTTTCAATTACGTAGATTTCCTTTTGTAGATTAGAAATAGTTGTATTAAGAATAGAGTTCACTTGTCTTTTTGTTTAGTTAGTTGCTTATTGAGTAGTTTTTATTAGTTTACTTGCTGTAGAATTTATCCTAGGTTAGTTAGTTGTTTACTTGCTTTAATAGGTGAATTTCTTACTTGTCTATTCTTGCTTTGATAGTATAGTTGCTTGTCTATTTACTTGCTTTCACATGATAGTTGTTTATTGAATTTAGGTAGGCTAGCTAAAGTAGTTTGGTATTTCTATTTGTTTATTGTTATGCTCAAATAGTTTTCTTTTGCTTATTATCATGATCAATTAGTTTGCTTCAAGTAGGGTTTTCATTTTCTTTCCTAGAACTATCCATCGATCCTTGGTTCAAAAGTGCTTAGGTTACATAGTTTAAAGTTTCTTATTAAGGTTTTCTCATTAGATAACTTTTCTTGAATAGATTAGCCTTTAGATAGCCACTTCCTTAGTTAGACTATACTACTACCAACCCTTCTACCTTGGCATATATTTTTCTACAAATCTAAGTATACTTACCCTGGGTTGACAATTTAATTGAGTGTTTTTAGTGCATATACAACACCCATCAAAAATCAACAACCTCTTTCTTCATGACTGGCCAATAATATTGGCTCTTGACAGCTGCAATAGTTTTCTGATATCCTGGTTGCCCAACATAAGGCACGTTATGCATTTCCCTCAATATCAAAATTTTCAATTCTTGAGAATTTGGTACATAAATTCTTCCCCTGTATATGAGATTTCGTCATTATCTATCTCATATTCTTCAATTTTCTGCTGCAAATTACCTTGCTGTAATTTTTCCACTAATTCCTTGTAATGCAAATCTAAATTTGCGACCTCTAAAATTATGTGTTTCAAATCTGATTGGTACATGCTAATGGCTATAGCATGAATTTCATGCAATCTTCTATTGAGTGCATCAACCACTTTGTTCTCTTTCCCCTTGATATGCTTTATATCAAAGTCATATTCATTGAGAAATTCTAACATCTTCTTTGCCTAGCATTTAGAGTTGAATGATCAAATAAATATTTCAGACCATTATGGTCTATTCTTAGCTCAAAATTTTTTCCCATGAGGTAGTGTCTCCATTTCCTCAAGGTATGCACTATGGCTACCAAATCCAAATCATGAGTGGCATAGTGTCTTTCATGCTCCTTCAACTTCCTTGATTCATAACATACAAGAAACCCATTTTGAATTAGGACTCCACCAAGTCCTTCTTTACATGAATCTGTGCATACAATGAAGTCTTCATTTGGGTCTGCAATCCTTAGTATTGGGGAACTTATTAATAATTGTTTCAAGTGTTGGAAACTCTTTTCACAATCCAATGTCCATTGAAACTTCACACCCTTTCTTTACAAGGAAGTGATTGGGTGTGCAATCTTTGAAAATCCTTTAATAAATATCCTATAGTATCTTGCAAGGCCCATGAATGATCTGACCTCTGTCACATTCTTTGGCACTGAACATTGTCTAATGGCTTCTATCTTCTCAGGATCCACTGCTATCCCATCCTTTGAAAGGATATGCCCCGAATAATGAATTTGCTTCTGATAAAATGAGCACTTGCTCAACTTGGAATACAACTGATGCTTCCTTAATACTTGCAACACCATTCTCAAATGATGCTCATTATATTCTTCTAATTTAGACTATATAAGAATGTCATCCAAAAAGACAATGAAAAACTTGTCTAAATATTCTCGGAAAACACCATTCATTAAGCACATGAAAACAACTGGTGAATTTGACAACCCAAATGGCACCACTGTGAACTCATAATGACCATACCTTGTCTTGAAGGTAGTCTTGCTGATATCTTCCTCTTTGATACTTACCTGATGGTATCCTGTCCCGAGGTCTATCTTTGAAAATATCTTTCCATCCTTTAATTGATCAAAGAGATCATCAATCCTTGGCAGAGGATACTTGTTCTTTAGAGTCACTTTATTCAACTGTCTGAAATCAATACACAATATTAATGTCCAATATTTCTTCTTCACGAACAAGACTGGGGCACCACAAGGTGACACACTTGGGCATATATACCCCTTCTTCAGAATCTCTTCAAGCTGCATTTGCAACTCCTTCAACTCTGGTGTACTCATTCTATAAGGAGTGTTTGACACTGGAGCTACTCTAGGCATTAAATTTATAGAGAAATCAATATCTCTCTTTGGGGTAGTCCTGGTACCTCTTTGAACACATCTTCAAATCTTCCAGGACTACATAATCTTCCAAATTTGGTAGCTTATCTTTAGGTGTCTCTTCCATATGTGATGCAAATATTTGAAAGCCTTTCCTGTAACATTTCTTCAGTTGCAATGCCATAATTTATCTAATGGTTACTGCCCTAGGAATTCCTTGAACTTTCCTTACGTTCCCTTCCTCATAAAAGCAAGTAAATGCCTTGTTATGACAGTCTAGGATAGCATGATGTTGATCCAACTAATCCATCCCAATCAGACAGTCATAATAACCTAAAGGAAAGATGTTCAAATCTTCCCTGGTGTTCAACCCATTCATGTCCGTAAGACATGACTTAACTATCTCATTAAATTTTCTTTTGGCTCTGGTAGCCAGATGCACCAACCAAGATTCACTATTCTTTCTTCTTGGAAAATGCAAACTTTCCACCATCTTAGGATCTATATAACTATGAATATCTCCTGAATCAATTAAAATAACAATGGTTTGGTTGTTGATCATACCTTATAATTCAATCATATTTGATTGATACTCTGCTTGCTTGTTGTCCAGGGCTTCATAGATCCTTGGTAAATTTATGCCCATGTCCTCCACTATTTCAGCTTGCTGTACATTGTGAACAATTCTCACTTTTTCACCTATGTGTGGACAATCTCTAAACATATGATCTCATTTACAACCCCAATATTGAATAGGTGGTTGCCTTGGCCTTTGACTCCCTGTCTCAATCATTCTAGGTTCTATAGAAGTTGGTTGTCCTTGAGTATTATTTATGAAGAATGGTGGCTTAGATCCCTTCTTCTTCTAATCCACGTTGAATTTCTTTTTATCTTTCCAAGATTTTTGGAAAGTTGGCCTTGCTTTTTGATGATCATATAGGCATTTATCTCACCTTATGGCCTCCTCCAATGTCTTTGGATCATCATACTATATTTTTTCACTATTGAATGATGGAAATCCACTCAAATACCTCTGAATCTTAATTGTCTCATCCTTGATGAAAGATACATACTTTAGCAGTTCTAAAAACCTTCTCTCACATTCATCTATGTTCATACTCCCAAGCTTGAGTTCAAAGAACTCTTTCATTTTCTTGTCATAATATCTCTTAGTCAAGTATTTCTTCTCAAAATACTTCTTGAATTCCCTCCAAGTAACACTTTTCTCTTTAATGTGTTTCACCTACACAAGTTGATCCCACCACATGGATGCTTTTCCTTTGAGTTGATAGATGGAAATTCTACCTTCTACATGAGAATAATAATTATGAAATTGAAAATACTTTCTCATGCCTAGCATCCATGTTTCTGCATCTTCATCCTTCTTATTCTCACCATTAAATGTAGGAGGTTTGATTTTGTTCATTTCTCCTCCCATTTCATCCACCCCAGAACTCTTATGCTTCCTGACAGGGGATGGACTTGAGCTGTTGTGTGCTCTCTTATTGGAATGCCTCAGGGGATGATGGTAATGCCTTCTAACATTTCTGGATCTTCTTTTCTCATCAGGAGGCCTGTGACTTCCTGATTTGCTTGAGCCACTCTCCTTATCCAATTGTTTTTCTATTTTGTTCAAGCTCTGCATTAACTTCATGTTGAAGTCATCTTGCTGCTCCTTAGCTTTCATAAGCCTTTCATTATCATATTTATGTCTTTTGACAGCCTTCTACAAACTTTTAATGGTCTCTACCATATTCATGTTTTCATCCCTTCCTCCTCCATGTCCATTGGAGTTTGTTCCTTCAATGCCCAAATGGACATCCATCCCTCTAATATCATCCTCCTAACTATAAGTCCCCTATTCCTCTTCCATTAATTTGGACTCTATCATGATATTGATATTATCTAGTTGTTTTTAACTCTACAAAATTTGTAGCCAACAAAACTTTGTTAGGCTAACTGTTTCAACAATTTCATGAAAATATGAACCATTCTGGTTCAATAATATATATCAGAACTCTTTCTTCTGATTTCCTGGAAAATTGAATTCCCCGATCAATTTTTTGGGTGGATATTTATATTCCACTTTCCAACACCTTTCCAATGCCTTCTCCCATGCTCAATTTTGAGTCTTGAGTAGAAAGTTATGGTAATTTGAAAATTGCCCATTAATTGTTTTGTTCATTTTTCAACTTGGCGTAACTATGCGCTATAATTATGAAATTTTCACATAATCCATTGGATTTTCCATAGGATATCAATTGGGTTTCTTCATATACATATTTTGGACACTCTTTCCAAGTTTCACCTTTTTCTGGGTAATGGGCTGCTAGTTACAGCCTGCTGAAGTTCTAGGCCAATTTGTGTTTTTGGTCTGGAATGCCACATGTACCTTCTTTTCCATATTAAACATGTTTAACATGCCCATAAATTTAATTAAGTTCTAGGATTGTCTTCTATGGTTCAATATCTTTCCATTGACTACTCCTGCGCCTCAATCTGATTCCGGAGCAGAAAGTTATGGCTCTTGGAAGTTAGACGGGTCTTAAAATTTACCCTCCACTGTCTGTGTTGTAACTTTCTCATAAAAGATCCATTGACGAAAGGTTTACACCATTAGAAAGATCTCTCTGAGCTATTTTATATGATCTGCAGAGAGATAGTGTGCTTTGGAACAAAGGAATACTCTGTTCTTGTGTTTGTTGAGTACCTAAAAACGCTCTTAAGGGCCTAAAAAACGTGCTGCAAAAAGATGACATTCAAACAGTATAAAATGTCATGGAAATTCGCTGGTTTCCTGCTATTATTCACCCTCCAAATGACTTCGTGCACACAAATTTAAACCTATACACCCATATTTACCATGCACAACAACACCACAAGGTAAATCGTGCTCCGCGCACCTATAACCACTTTGCATCACTTCTCTGTCACGTCAATAACTTGCGCACACTACTTTTGTGTCGCACGCCAATATCCATCGCGCATAGCTTTGGTTTTGGTACTAATACCCATTGTGCACAATTTTTGTATCGCGTTTTGATATTCCGCGCACATTTCACTCTACGCACTGCACCATGCCAGATTTTAGTACACCTCCACCATGCACCAATACTCTGCATGCAACATTAACTAAATTATCGTGCGACAACATATACTCATATTGCACGGGCACCAACCAAAATCATTTGTGCTCTACCAATACTCAGTAGACTACACACCCCATTATTATGTGTGTGCACATCATGCACTAGTATTGCGCATGCATCAATCAATCCACACCGCACAATTCTAATTTTAGCGCCCGCACCTGCACACCAACATTTTTCACACGATACCCTTTTTTTTACATATCACCAGCTTTTTACTATGCATCATGCATTTCTAGTGCACCCATCTGTGCACATTCATTTTTATGCGCACCAATTCCTCGTGAATTCTGCTGCAGAAATTGTGGCTTTTGCTTAACGTTTTCTCAATTTCTACCATAGACATTCTGCAACTATGAAATTTGTTCAATTTCACCCCGATAACACCAATTCAACCTATGCAACAACAAATCGCTATGGGTTGACATTTCTGGGATGAATTTTCCTCAAATTCAAGTCACAAATTGAGAATTTTAAATTACAAAACTCGCTCCATCTATCATGGCTTTACTGTAACTTAAAATTCAACCAATTCCAGGTCTGAATTTGTCAGAACAGATATTAAACCAATAATATCTCAGCACTTGGCTGAATTTCTCAATTTTTCCATGAATTTGCAACCGAAATTGAGGCTTTTCCCAGTTCTGTGTCGTTGCTTCTAAAATTTATCATGGATGCTCTGCAACTCGAAATTTGGCCACTTAGAAATAAATCCTTTGTGAAATTTCACTTCAACTCAGCTTGTTCGGCCCATCCAGGCTCAGTGTTGAAAACTGAATCTCTGATACCTTGTTGTAATGTCCTCGTCCACCCAGGCAGGGCCACGATACACGAGAGAATGCTTCTCTTCTCTCTGTGGAACATATTGTAACATACCTAACATCCAACTGAGCTATGCCACATAAAAAATTTCGAACTTCATGCAATTAAAATATATACACAAAGAACTCTTGTGTAAATATGTATATAAAACATAAACAGACAAATACAAATGTAAATGCATGTATTCACACTGAAATAATAGTAAACATATACAAGCAACATATACATGAAATACCCATAAATATACAGATAGTTATAACCACACATGGGATAAACGCCCAAAATAAACACATAAATAATAATGCAACACATAAATTTATCACAAAATTGACACTTATCTTGGTAAGAATATCACCAACTACATGCAGATCTTCCACGAACCTCCCAGCCTTAGACCACATTGTTCATCACTCTCAACAGTGAGTCACCCCCGAGCTAGGACTAAACTCCACCCGGGTAAAGGGATTCCTAACCAGGCTAATGGTTCATGGACAACAGGAAAGACTCTGTCACATGTGCCAACTCAAACTAACAACCTACAATCTCTCATTCCCTACATGCCTATCCCACCCTAGGAAGTGTGCCCCTTCTCTTCTCAATGGTCCTTCAGCTTCCCCACTTCCTTTCTGGGCTTTAGCAACAAGCCAAATAGGAAGTCTCAGAGCCCTATAGGTACAGTTTAACACCTTCTAGAAATCAATTCCCAACAATTCTCTCTCCCAGATAATTCTTCACGGGCCTGAAAACCCGCCTCTTCAATATCCCACGGGCCTGAAAACCCATTCTTCAATTCCTCTCCCAAGCTAACCAGCTACCCAAACAAGTATGGCTATGGATACAAGTTTGGGTACAGTGACATGAAGGTTCAAAGGATATCTCAATGGGTGCGTGAATTCTCATGGATGATTGAATGGATGAATGAATGATGGGAAATGAACTAAGTCCCAACAATATGTATGCATGTCCCCAACTTGACACTTGTCATGTTGGAAGCTACTTTGGCCCACTTGTCCCCAACTTTGGAACTTAGGATAAAATAATTATCCATACTTTATACTTTAAGAAATATTAATATAATGTTCCTTTTTGGCTTAAGATCCCTAGCTTAGCTCTTTTCCTTAACTTTTAGCACCCCCCCCCTTTCCCTTAACTAGTGGAGTTTAGTCCCCCATACTCTTTTATCATGGTCGGTCTGTGTGCAATGATGTTTTTTATATTAATGTTGAGACATATACAAAAGTAGGCGCACTGGCCTTTAAAATCTAGGCTCTACGATATAATAATCACAAGATTGGCTCACCAACCTATAAAACATAGCACATACACAAAGGCTTGTTGGCCTCAATGTCCTGTGCACTTAAGATGTTGCATGCGGTATCCTGGAATGTGCACACTTGATCATTTACTGCACAATACATGCATGCACTATGACATGAAAGGTGCATACAAAATGATTTCAAACAACTCTCCAACTTAAGTACATTTGCATTTACATTTACAACTAGGTTTGGCCTAGGGATATTACACATATCTTCTTTCTCTCCTCTCCTCAAATCATGAAAATTACCCAAATATTGGTCAAAATACTTGTTCTCACCCCAATACTTTAAAAAATCATTGGCTAACTTGATCCATGAAACAATGGAATCAACTCCCAAACTCCTAAACCTTACAACAACATCTCCAAATAAGTATTTGGAGAATAACGCCATGGTAACATCATCATTTACTATCTTAAACTGATCAATAAATTTCTCAAAGGCTCCCAAATGCCTCTTAGCTGTAACATGATCCTCTCCAGAAAACTGGGGAAGATACTCAAAACATTTAAGAGTAAAAGGATGAAGGTAAGATGGCAGCCTTGAAGGTTTACAAATCTTGTCTGTGATCCTAGTTTGAACAATAGTGAGCTGAATATGAGGTGTCACAAATTGATGGCAAGAATCAGTAGTAATAGCGGAAGGTGATGGGATCTCTAAAGGATTTAAATCAACTTCATCACTCTCATGGTTACAAGGCTGATTAGATTCAGGAAGGATTGAAATATAGACCTCATTCTTCTCAATAGGTTGAAATGAAGGTTCAGGACCAACTTCAAAAATACAAGCAAGATGCAAATTTTCTTCTTGCAAGGATGGATATATAAAAGAAGGCTTATCATTATCCAAATATAAAAAGCACAATATGATCCTCTTTATATGTAAAGGAAAATACAAGAAAGAGCTCATAAATAAGAACAAGAGTTCATGTAGAAAACTAATGAAATGATACCTAGTGTTACACTTCTACCCCTTTATCTTTCTGTCAACAGGATCCTCCCCAATGGAGTCTTTGATTGTGGATTCGCTGGCTAGATAATTACAGTCAATTTTTGTGTCCTTCTCTTGTCTACCATCAAGAGATGGATCTATGTCATTCTCCTAGGGATGCCAGCTTCACACTTTGTCCCTGGAAACGACACCACTTATGTTATCACTCCAAGAGTCACCCTAGACTATAATTAGGTGAGCTTGGTAACAAGAAATGAGTTTAAGTTTAATCTTGAAAGATAAGATTTAAAGTCACAGGGATTTGACCATAAGGACAATCAAATTCATCTATTGTACACTTTCCCAACTATATCCTTCAACAAAAATGGCTTTAACAACTTCAGATCAGACAATAGGCTTGATAAATGAATGAGGAAACAAAAATGTGATCTAAACATGTTAGAGATACTTCCAACACTTTAAAATAGTCAACTCACAGTAAAAAATATGTGTATTAACAAATTATTTATCACCAAGGCAAAGAATGAAGACCATCACTTAGTCATTGTATGAATAAGAACAAGAGTAAATCAATCACTCTTTAATATTAGTACATAGAGAAAGACAAATATGAAAAGGAAAATCTGATCTTCATTGATAAGGAATCACAAGTCTAAAAAATACAGAGAAAGAAAAGAACACAGTGATGACACTTTTGAATTCCCTTTGGTGGAAAGACCCCTCTCCTTAGCTTGTTATAACCCTATATAAAACTTACAATAGTCTTTTTATATCTTTCATTTTCAGTGACAACACTATGATTCGAATAACCACCATATCATGGGATCATCTGCCCTCAAAATGGAAAAGGTAACATGTTGATAACAAAAGATAACTAAATGCTAAAAACAAGGGTCATTCTAACCATGCCCCTAACTTTCCTTTATGCTGATGAACTATCCATTTTGAGTTCTTCTTCCTTTGACAACTGGCCCTCCAGCTCATAACTGACCTTCTAGCAACTTGCAAGATCCATATTTACACCTGGCAACCACCGCTCCTTTGAAACCTCTAGAACAAGAATTTGTAGCACATTCTGTAGTGCCTCAAGAATTCGTAGCACATTCTGTAGCGCCTCAAGAATTCGTATCACATTTTACATTTAAACTTCTTGAAGTACAATACTAAAATCTAATGCCACCTATATATCCCTTCTCTCAAAATCTGAGATGTATTTGTAACTGTCACCTGTCATCTATACATAGTCGTTGAAGAAAGCATTCACCTGCTCTTGCAAGTAGGATTCTCAAAAATCTTTTGAGTCTCTGTCAAATATTTCTCTCTCCTCCAAAATATTCAAAGGCTCTTTAATACTCTCAACATAACCATTTCAAAACTTTGCATCAAAGTGTCAAGATACACTTTACCTGTTACTACTCAATATCTTCTGTGTGTAGTTCAACATCTACTATGTACACCTAATTTGAGCATTCTTCCTTTGGACATAATCTCTTCTACAACCTTCTCACTGTCAAAAGTGATAAAACCAAAACCCCTAGAATGACCACTACCTTGACCTTGCATAATCTAATGCTCTACAACTTTTCCAAACTTGAAAAAGTAGTTCTTGAACTCATCTTCAGTAATTGATGTAGGTATGCCACAGTTAAAATATCATTTTCTTCATCAACATACATAATGCAAAATTGTGCATATGGATTGAATTGGAAAAGCTCGCAGATTTTAGATCTCAGCCCAGACAAGGAGATATCTAGACTGCCATCTTTCTTGACATAAATATTGAATCTAATTAGGAAAGTGTCATATTTTATCTTTTGTACTTGAGGGAATTTTCTATTATTAAAGTTAAACCATTCTGTAATATTGGCAGGAGTGAATCATATATATTTTATAAGGTCAGGAGCAATTCTTGATTATCTTCATTGGAAACCCCTCGAGATATGAAACATGAGGCAACAACAGGATATGCTTCCAAAAATGCATCCAAAGTAGCAACACCATCATTTATGAATTCCATTACCTCCATTAAATCTTCACAAAGTCATTGCACCCTTTAATTCAAGTTGTCTCTCAAGGAAGGAAAGGCCTCTAATGCAGAACAACATCGATGGTGCATTGTCTCAACTATATGAAAAAACTAAGGAACTACTCCCTTTAACTCGTTAATCACTCATGGTTGTGATTTTATGGCATTAAGAACCAATGATCAGGTTTTCTTTGCATTATCAATGCTCCTCATGGATCAGGCACTTGAATTTCTATGCAAAAACTTGGCCTCTTAGGCCTACTCGACGTTTACCATACTTTGAATTTAGATAATGGACAATGTATCAATAAATTTTTAGTGATGGTGTTTGGAAAAAAATGGTGAATCCTTTCCATTGTGGAGCTTGGAAAATTGGCATTCCAACCAGTAGTTTAACATCTGGCACTTCTTATGATAAACATGCTCGAAAATGGCGATTCTATCCTCGAATGTGATACTAATTTTGGCATTCTCTTTGACACTGGGAAACCGTCTTGACATATAGCATTTCTCCTTAGTTGGGTGATCCTGTGTATTGTTTATATCGAGCAAAGAAAATCCATGATGCACAGGGAAGACCACCTACTAATCAACGCTCCATGTATACATTGCTCCTCTAGATTTGACTCTTTGGACTCTGATTTATGCTCCTGTTCCTTCAGAATACCTTTTTCCTCCTCAACTACACAAACTTCATGTTGAGCATGCATCGAGAAAAATGGAATTTCAGTGCTTCTCTTCTTTTGGTTTATTGTTGAGGTTAATATCCCACATCGATAAAAAAAAATAAATACTTTGTTTTTATATGTGCCAACAATCCCAAAGCATCTCGATGTGTTGTGCACAAAGGTTTTCTTGTAAGCTCCTCCTCCTTGAGACTTGATGCTCGACACTATTGTGTGCTTGGTATTGGTTTAACTTGTGTTGTTCTTGTTCGATAGGTAATGGTTTAGGATAGGTAATACACTCGAGCACACACCACCTTTTGCTTCAAGGGTTTTGAAATATATATATATATGCCTTATATACATTTTTTTATAAAATCTTTAACCTGCAAAGTGACAAAAGGTGAGAGTTTGACAAGAACTTAAAATTTTGCAGTGCAGACCAGAGGACAAGAAATCATGGGACTTCTAGCAAAAAATGGTAGTGAGAGTTCGTCAAGAGTTGATGAAAGAGTTTGGACGCTATGAGAACTGGCTAAATATCTGAACATTCACAAATCTAGCACACAATGGGTGAAGAAATTTAAAATTTTGATGATGCACATTTGAGCGCTAATAGATAATAAGGGGTTGAGTTTTCATGCCGAAGACCCAACTTATCAGTAAGCTCAGAAATCATGAAATTGAGAAAATGGCTACCATGGTCATTTATGATGGCTTGAGGAACACCAAACCTAGTGACAATATGATTGAATATGAACAATGCTGCAATTTTCATGGTATTATCACATGTAGGCATTGCCTCGACCCATTTAGTGAAATAATCCACATCTACAATAATGTATCCATTCCCTCGACCGAGTGAGGGTTACATGTCATGAAGTCAATGCCCCATTTAGCGAAAGCACCTACATAAACTACAGGGTAAAGAGGATCAGGATGTGATCGAATCTTATTGTTATACCTTTGACAAGCGTGGCATTTCTGAACTACAGTAATGCAATCCTTAAATAGTGAAGGCCAAAAGTAACTAGCTCATAAGATCCTTTGGGCAGTGGCATACCCAGAAATATGACCACCACATGCTCTGGAATGATAGTCATTTAAATATATCTTGGCTTCATCATACGTTAGACAATGTCAAAATACAGAATCAATACCATGATGGTAAAGGGTATCACCGAGGATAATATATTGAAGGGATTGATACCGAATTCGACTACGATCGACACAAGAATAATCAGGCAGGGAAGTTTGGTTTTGGAGATAAATTATTATGTCTCCATACCAGAAATCATCGGAACTAATCAGAAAGAGAGACTCATCATGAAAATAATTTTTTTCCACAGTTTCTATCTTATTGGAGGGAAGGTCACATATCAACTCGGAAGAAACAAAATATTTCTTTGACTTGGCTCACTCAAACTCTAAATCAAAATCCTGGAGAATCACTATCCATTTGGAGTATTTCCCCCCCAACAATTGTCATGTAAGGATGTGTTGCATAGGGTTGCAATATGAAATAATTGTGGTTTTGCGTAATAATATATAATGATGAAAATGTTGAAAATCTTGCACAACGACCAAGGCCAATTTCTCCACATGCATATATTTGGTTTTAGTGGTCGTGAGACTCCGAATCAAATAGTAAATAACATGTTCAACATGAGAATAATTCTCTTGGACTAGAACCATGGCTATGGTAGAGTCCAAATCAGCCAAGTATAGGAAATAATCTTGACTATAATCAATGGGAAATAACAATGGTGTACATGTTAAGGCAAGTTTCAAAGATTTAAAGGATTTGTTGGCAGTGTCATCCCATACAAAATCATGACCCTTCTTAAGAAGTCAAGTGAAACCTTTCATTAGTTTGGCATAATTGGGAATGAATCAACATAAAAAGTTTTCCTTCCCTTGCAAACTTTGGAGTTGGCATAAGGTAGAAGGAGGAGGAAAATTAAGAATAGCTTCAACCTTCAAAGGATCCACCCGAATCCCATGCATAGAGACAATAAATATGAGATGTTGTCCAGACTCCACAAAAAAAATGAATTTATGTGTATTCAATCGTATGCGATAATATTGATAGCATAGGAAAATGACATGTAAATGTGCCAGATGATCTTGGCGATGCATAGAATGCGTCGATAATTCATCCAGATAAGGTTGGACAATGTGCTTAATATCATGAAAAGCATAAGACATAGTATGTTGAAAATTCACACCAATATTTTTGAGACCAAAAGGGAGTTTACAGTATGCAAAGGTACCCCAAGGGAAAATAAAATTAGTCTTATGTTGAATCGTGGGTAAAATATTGATTTGATGATAGCCGGAGAATCCATCCATCAAAGATAATATTTCACTTCCGGCACAATCGTCAATGATTTAACCAACTGTCACTCCAAAAAATTCTACAGGAATCTTCGTAGGCTGTAGAAGCACATAGTGCGATGATCAAGGATCGTCTCAGGAAATAGGAAAAACATAGTGCGAATTCATTGCCCTAGTTTTCACAAGGTGAGTGTGACGATGATTGAAAATAAGGAAAAATTGAAAAGAGGACAAAGATTCTCAATGAACTTTCATAACCAGGGAGTCAATATGGATCACCCAAAGACTTAGAGAATGAAATTGACCAAAAGCATGCAAGCTAAAATCAAAAAGGAAGAAAAATCCAAAAAAGGAAGGTCCCCAGTATGATTTCCAATTTTGTTCTTGGAAAAATTGGTAAGTGCAGACACAAACTAATATCCCTAACTTCAACAAGAAGCTAGAACAAAACAAAACATAATACAAAATTCTCCTTAGATTTCATTGTAATATAAACTAGTTTAGAGAAGGACAAATGACAGACCATTTAAATGATGTTTTGTCCTTTCTAGTGTCTTCCTTGTTCCTTCTTTGGATTTGTGTTATGTTGAACCTTCTAAGAAGCACAAACCAACAAAGAGATAACAATGATATATATATATATATATATTCCAATGAATCCTATGTATAAGATCGAGGAGTTATACAATAAAAATAGAGACACCTTTATAGGGAAGAAATGTATTACTGCATTATATTAAATGAAAGTGGAGAATACAACCCATGCCTTGATGTTGTGAGGTCCCTTCCAATGGCCCTTTTCTCCAACACACACACCTTTTCTCCAATGATTTTGGTGAAGAGTATTCATAACCTGACTTGGAAATCTAAAGCAAAGCTAACACAAGTACAATATTCAACATAATTCTTCATGCCTAAGAAATCCTATCCTTTCCCATGATAAATCCCTCTTTATATAGGGTGAAAGACGGATGGATGAGGAGATTAGGATGATCCCACTAAATCAAAGAAGCGATTAATATCCAAACCGATCGGAGGCCACCTCATCTTCTAGAAGATTCCCTTATATAACTTTCATGAATTACACCTTTTTCTCTTGCTTGAGCATCATTGCACCCTATGCACAAGAAACCTACAACAATGCCGCAGTCCAGTTTTGGTGTAGCATGTGACGATCAAGCATCGTTGAACCCCAATCATCTAGTAGGGTGCGACGATCTCCTTTGATATGGTTTTTAAGAAAATAAAGATGATTCACTTATTCATGGAGAAAGTCTCATTTTAGTAACTTTAGGGAACATAGAATTGAGTTATGTACATATCATCAATTGATCATGGGGGTGACCAAAATAATGTGTAACAAGGGAGGTGAGCCAGACAACCCTAGGGGGATTGAGACGGAGATGGAAGGAACTGGAAAAGAAGCCCTTAGAGGCCAATTCTAAATGGAAATAAAGGTAGGGATAGATTCCTTGCAAATTAAGAAATGGTTTCCCGACAAGTATAGTTCTTTTCTGGATAATTGTACATGCCCGAGAAACAAGAAAAAACACCTTGCAATAGTATATGTTAGTTGGATCAACAAGTTAAGATTTATGTCCCTAATTTGCACCAGTAAATAAAAGTATATATCAGAAAATAAATGATACTAGAATATGCTCAATAAGTGTTACATATCAAGTAGAAAATACAAGAGAAAGACTAGCTAAACTCAAGATGAAAATCCAAAGTTCTAGCACAAAAGATAGTGTTGTTGTAAACAGTTGTCTACAAGAAATTATATCAGCCTTATGGGTGTAAAATTAAATGTATTAAAATAAGAAAGTTAGCCACTGGAATTGTCTCAAAAATTTCCAAAAAGTGCACTAGGACAAGTAGAGTAAGTGTGCAAACTTTGAGGAAAAAACAATGGTTGATAAGAGAGTTATTAAAGAAAGTATGTTAGGGTTTATGCAGCCCTAATGGATGAAGATGAAAATTTGTAACAACGGAAATAAGTAGCCCTTGGATGAGGACGTCCTAGTGGCTATGAGGTGCCCAAGGCACAAGGAAGACAATCCACCTTTGCAAGAAGTAAAAAAATCGAAATTCACATTTCCCAATGCAATAATTTATATCTCCAATGCAATAACACTATGACTAGTGCCTTTACTAGTGGGTTAATGGAGTCACAAGGAGCTTAGAGAAGCTACCTCCTTGGTAGTGTAATCCCTTTTACTTCCAAAGGCAAGTTTCTCTAAGCTAGGGTTTAAGCTAAGAGGGTGTATGCCCTTATACTTCTCTTGGCAAACCCTTGTCAATGAGATGAAGAAATAAAATGAAGAAAAAATGGTGAAGACTATGGTGGGGGTGTATGCCCTTATACTTCCCACCTAGTTCCCAATAATTGACTTGAATAAAATGATAGAAATAAAGTAAAAACCATACCAATATCAAGAGAGATGCTAATAAAATCCACCACAAGAGATAGAAAATAACCTTCCAAGGCTAGTGCATCACTTCTTCCATTAACCATTCAAAAATTCAGCCATACAAAAGTGCACAAGAGCTAAAATAGATAAGGAGGAAAAAAATTTCAGACCAAAACCTCTTGTGAGAGGAAAGTTATGATTTGAAATGAGATCTTATGATCTCTATTTATACAAAAATTATCCAACGTGGCTTGTCCAAAAAATAAGGAGTAAAACATAATATTAGAGGTCAAAAAACCTAATCTTTCCCCCTTAACAAAATAATATTAATCAATTCACTTAAAATTTCATCTTTTGCACAAATTAAACCCTAATTAAGGATGTCGTCACCCATTTAGGGGACTTTTTTCTAGTTTGAGGAGGTCGTTGGTGTTGCAGAAGGATGGAAGAGCCTCCCAAGGCCATGTGTCAAGCATCTAGATGATCCCTTTTTGGTTAAAACCCTATTCTCCTCAAAATTTCCAAGTGCAAGTGAGTGTCACCTCACCACCAAGTCCAAACCCCAAATACTATGACATGATGTTCAAAAGTGGGATGTTTTTTACCTCCTGGGAAAATCGTTTACCAAGCAATGGGTGGGCTAGGTCATCCAAGTCATCATCAATTCCATTGAATTCATCTCTCTCTCATATGGCATGTGGGTCCCTGGCATCCAACCTATGGGATTATAGCCCCATGGAAGCCCAATCTAGTCTTGTTCTCCCAAAATTTGTCCACCAACTAGGTCCTACAAAAGCAAATGGACACACCCTCCAAGGATATCAAGTCATAACATCATGATAAGTGGATCTGATTAATAAACAAGCCATCTAAGCATGTGCATCAAATATTACCATATCAAACAATTAACATCTCAAAAACACTATGTGACTTGTCAAGCTTAAGTATGGTAGGGTTGAGAAGGTGTCCTATTGGATAGACCTTTCCTTAGGTCAAGGAGAGCCTCCAAGAGGTCCCTCTCTAATCCATGTAAAGTGTATGAGGTGGATGGGGTCAACACTCAATGGGAATAGGGCTCATGACATACTAGGGGTCGTAGTGTCTGATTCATGGGTGCCTTTGTAGAGGGTCTGTGATAGCTTTGTCCATAATGCATTTTTTCCAAGCCCATTATTTTCCGTTTATATTTCATTATTTTATATTTATTTTTAGCACAAGGAGAGATTGAAGGTCACTGCCCTGGTGTGGTGACCAGATGGTATCAATGTCACCCACAAATGCCTAATGGAAATGAGAAGGTTGGCTCGTGATGAGACCCCCTTTTTCTCAGCCATGTAACTAAGAGTCACTTCCCTTGCATGGTGACTAGATAATGGAAATGTCATACCACTATACATCCATGGATGTGATAGGTCAGCTCGAACGAGACTTTCTATCCTTTAATATACATTTCAAACATTGCTTTGTTATATTATGGGTCCCATTTTATTCAAATATAAGTGTTTTATTTATTTCTTGGGTGATCCTTTGGAGAAGCATATGGAAGGTTCATATATGGATTTTATATTTTACCCAACACCAACCTCTCTAGGCCTTTAGCTCCTTCTTCCCATAGAATATGGGACAACCCCTTCTTGGGTCAATACACCCTAAAATCCCAAGAGATAAGGAAACAAAGGAGAATAATGATGACAAATGGTAATTATGGTCGAGAACGGTATGATGGCTAATCAAAGGATTTCCCAGCAATAAACCCATCCCCAAAGAATACCACTTACTAGGGCACAATGTCAACCACCAAGGTGAAGTAGGGAAAAAGGCATAATGTCCAAGCACATATCATGAAATCTAGAGAAACCCAGGATACAACATAATCAAATGGCTTATGTATTGAAATGATTCTCACCATAATACTGAATTGCACCTCATGGAGCAAGGACCACTTCCTTTCGGAAGCCAACTAGTGTGGTGGATGCTATCTTTAAACCTGTGACCATCTATGGTGGTTAATGGGTTTTTTATCTATGCAAAGCGTACTTTTGGTCATGTAGTCTCTCGACACTCCATATCTGCAACCCGAGGGCCTCAAGACATCATCTCCTTATTTATCTACAAAATGGGGATAACATTTGGCTCCTATTTGGGGACATGTGCTCTTGTCGTAGAGTGCTTGAAAACCATAGTATCTCCTGGTAGACCTGTGCCTGCAAGTAAAAATAAAACTGTCAAGTGTAGGATTCCTTGTTCTCATACATCAAAACCCACTAAACTAGAAAAGAAAATTTTGACATTTTTCTTCAAAAAATTCTAAATTAAGCATGAAATGAATATGTCGTAGAGTAGAATGAAAATGAAATGCATCTCAACTAGTATGAACAATCAAGATGCAAATGAAGGGAATCAAAATGAATTACCTACTTACCTAGGGCACAGGACCTGAAGAAGTCATGTGCCACCCTGTAAATAATGTTTGAGGAGGGATCCATTTACTGGTAGTGGCATCCTCTTCCCGTATGTCATGGATAAGAAGAAAGAGTCTAGTCCAGACACTTCCTCTATTTTTTAGGGGCCTAGCCAAAGACTGTCAAACTTTTGATGCATTCTTGGTTTTTCTCTTCTTTTTTCCCACAGTAGAACTCGATCCCCTTCCTTGAAGTCTCTTTTTCTTACCTTTTGATCAAAAGTTCCTTTTATTTTTTCTTTATTCCTTGCCATTTTATCGAAGTCCATTCTTCAAGTCTCATCCAATTCTACAAGTTGATCGATTCGCCCCTGCAATGCTTCCTTATCTATATTTAATTGTTGGGCTATTTTTAGCACTGGAATTAGGATATTTATAGGAAAGTGAGCCTCAAATACGTACACCAATTCAAAAGGAGTCCTTTCGGTGGAATTCTTGGTAGTTGTGTGGTTGGCCCACAAGGCATACTTGATCTTGTTGTCCTAACTCTTCTTGTTCTCCCCAATAGTCTTTTTCACAATTTTCATGATGTTTTTGTTGCTGGATTATGCCAATCCGTTCCCTTGAGGATAATAATTAGAAGACCGTGATAAAAACAAACCCATACTTGAAACAAAAATCATTGAGAACCATTGAGCTAAAGGATTTGGTGTTGTCAGTGGTTATTTTAGTAGGGACACCAAGTCTAGTAATAATATTCTCCTCAAGGAACTTCATTACGACTTCTTCGATTACTTTCTTGGTTGGGATAGATTCCACCCATCTGGTGAAGTAATCAGTGGTAGTAAAAATCCATCGATATTCATTACTATAATTTTCTTTGAATTCACTGATGAAATCCAGTCCCCATTGTTGAAATGGTTCTTCTACAATGATTGGTTTAAGGGGAAGGGTAGGGAGGCGTTGCTTGCTGGTAAAAAAATGACACGGTTGACAAGCTCTAACATATCAATGGGTGTCAGAGAAAATAGTAGGCCAATAGTACCCTTCTCTTAAAATATTATGGGTCATTGTGCGTGCTGCAAAATGGACTCCACAATGTCCTATGTGGAGCTCTATGACTAACTTATCAACCTCTTCTATATCGACACATCTAAGGATTACCCCATCTGGGTTTCTCCAACCAAGAACCTCTTCTGTTAGGAAATACTTCATGGTTTTGAGTCTCAGAGATCTTCTTTTATGTTCTACCAAATGATCAAGGCATATGATGTTTTTTAGGTAGTAAATTATGTATGAATACCATTCATTGTTTTCAATCTCACTTATGATGATGCTGACTTGATCCTTCTGTCCTACCTCTATGGCCTCTTGATTGCTTTCCATCATTATTTTTTCTAATTCTTGTCCTTTAATTATATCAGTTGGCTTGATTTCCAAATCATATTCCTGTATTTGTGACACCCACTTTCATCTTGATCCAAGGAAATCTTGTTGTGATAACACATCCTTCACAACAGGTTAGGGGAAAAAGGCTTTGATATTGTTGTATCTCACATAGGTTCGAAAGTGCTTGAGAGACTTTACTAGAGCATAATATTCTTTTTCCATGATGGTGTAATTTAGTTCTAAGTCCCTAATATTCTTTCTCATGTTGTTCATCCCCTTGATCATTCTTTTGTAACAACACACCTGTGATAGTATCCTTTGAAGCAAAGGAGAAAATGATGAATTCCTCGGAGAAGTTTGGTCTAACCAAGACAAGTGTGACAATTATTTCCTCCTTAATATGTTTGAAAGATAACCGACCTTCACTTTCCCATTCAAAATGGGCATCCTTATTTAGTAACTTGTTAAGGGGTTTAACGATTTCGACAAAGTTTGGGATGAATCTCCTGATAAAGTTAATCTGGCCAAAGAAGGATTGCAAGGATTTCTTATTTGTAGGGAGAGAGATTTTCTTTATGGATTCAACCCTGGTGGGATCTATCATGATTCCATATTTAGAAATGATGTGTCCCTGTAACTTACCCTAGTCTACACCAAAAATTGTTTTCTTAGGGTTGAGAGAAATGCCATATTCCCTACATGTTTGGAAGATAATTCTTAAGTGTTGAATATGTTGTTCCATTGTTTTAGAAATGGTGGTCAAATCATATTGGTATACCTCTATGATATTTCTGATTAGATCTCTGAAGGCATAGTCCATGGCTTGATGAAAAGTAGCCCCTGCGTTGGTGAGTCCGAAGGGCATTCCTAAATACTTATAGGTTCCCCAAGGGGTGGTAAAAGTGGTTTTGAGTTGATAATCATCCCTTATGTAAATTCTAACCTTGTACAATATCTACTGCAAAATGATATTCAGAAAAGAACAGAAAAGATACAATGGCAAATACAAACATTACACAGAGATTTTTCACCTGGAAACCCA
>JZKD02S1245133.1:68498-90085 GCA_000966675.3 Picea glauca
TAGCAGAGTTTTCAAAGTCTCGGGGGGAAAAATCAAAAGACCATCTTTAGATTTCAAGTCTCAAAAATTGAAAAATGTGAAGGGTAAAAAATAAAAACAAGGGCGGCTCCAACATAGGCTCCAACTAGGGATCCCTCCTTCCAGTGAGGCGGGAAGAACAGTAGACCACGTGCCGATATTGGGTAAATGGAGTCCAGAACTCAAACAGGTAGAAAGATTTCAAAGAAAAAGGATCAAAAGGGGGGGGGAAAGACTCCGCTCTTTACCTCGAGAAGTTTTTCGAAATCAGATACTCCTTCTAAACACAGCTGTAGTCCCTTTCACAATTTTCCCTTTCCCACTACTAACTTTGGGTATGTTTTAAGAAAATTGAAACGACCCTAAGAGATTCAACAGATCTTGTGGCTCTAAGCTTGCATCAAAAGAATGAGATTATATATTTTTAAATCGGGGAGTCTCGTCTGAATTTGGGGTGTTGATCAGGTTTTTAGAAAGCGTTGGTTACCAGAGTAGAGTGATATTCATGTATAATAGCCTTACAAATATCTCAGTCATTGCTTCACTGCCAGCAAGCATGTTCAGTAGCCCGGTGAAGTTGTCTGGCCCCTTTCACCACTTCGGAAAATATTTATGCGTTTAAACACTGAGACGAGGGCAATCATTTTTGAATTTCCTTTCATCTTCTTCATGGACTAGGTGGGGGAAATCATTTCTGAATTTCCTTTCACCACCTGTCTTATAATTTACCTTTAAAGCACGAAGATGGGGGCAATCAGTTTGTATCAGGGTTGATATCTATGTAATATTTTGTATCATAGGTTTGTTAACTTGTTTTGATTACTCGGTATCAATATTCCTTTGACCTTCACAACACCTTTGTTCTTAGGGAGACAGGGGAAAATAATATATTTTTAAAGGGCATCCTGTTCGAGCAAGCTTTGATTCCTCTAAAATTGTTGAAAAACCTAGTAAAGTTAGGATAGCTCTAAACGTTCCTTCGCTTAGCAGGAGATTAAGTAGTTGTGAAGACCAGCTTTCCTATCAAGATCTGTTTCAAAACCCCTGAGGTTTAAAATGAAATACTTTTATCCCTTTGTGATGGAACGAAAGGATGGGGACTGGTCAAAAGTTAGACCCGGAGACATACATGGGGCCAGTTAGTGATTTGTTGACTGAAAATATGGAGGTCGAAACAACTCGAGACTGATTCCTGTAGATAACTTCGGGGGTAGCTTATTTCGAATGACCATTTTTAATTTAGTGTATCGTTCAAATTATTTTAAAACAAAATTTACCAAACCAAGCTATGATTCTGCTGACTAACCATTTTTATTGCAGTTTGAAAGATGTTACCTTGATTTCCCTTAACAATATTTCAAACATATATTTTTGAGAAAGTTTCTTTTTACCTTTTTATTTCATCTTCTTTGAGCAATACAAAACTATTTTAGGTATCACCTGTTTTATGCCGCTCTATTTCTGACACCGTCCTACAAATTAATTTTCCTGCTAGTTTTATCTACAGCTGGAATCCTGTAAAAAGCAAATGCGAATCTTATTAGAAATGTGTCGAGAGTTTAGGAACAAAAACCGAAAATTTAAAAGTAAATGTTCAAGTGAAAATATACGTATGTACAAAATGTGAAATTTATTTATTTTAATTTTTTTTTTTTTTTTAACTGTTATTTCATGTTTCAGGTATTGCCCGTTGACAGTGGCGCTAAGGAGTTCTCCGTCAATGTTCTCCAACACGAAAGAATTCGTCCCCTCTAGGGCAGAGACCCTGAATGGTCCATACCAGAGGTGGTCAAATTTACCATGTTTCGCGGCTTCCCCATTCCTCGCATTCCATCTCAGTACCAAGTCACCTGGAAGCAATTCCCTATCTTTTTCCTTGAGATCGAACAAAGCTTTCATATCGTCTTGGTACTTCTACATTTTCTCATCAAACTCCACTCTATGCTGTTGAACCTAGATCAGCTAGTTAATTCTCCTGGTTACATGATTGGGTTCTTCATTCTGATCCTTCCATAACTTCATTACTGGCAATGATAGGTTTATAGGTAGCACGACATCTGTGCCATAGACCATTTGAAAAGGCGAAATGTCGATAGACCTTTTAGTGCTAATGCGGTTTTCCCATAATGCGTAATTTAAGTGCACATGCCAGGATATTTTATTTTCATCCAGTACTTTCTTGATTATGTTTACCAGGCTCTTGTTGGATGATTCGGCCAGCCTGTTTCCTTGGGGATAATAAGCAGTGGAATGGTCGAGAACAATTGTACTTATGACAGAAGCTAATCAGAGCCATGGACTTGAAATCCTGGGCGTTGTCGGTAACAATATTTTGGGGACACCCGAATCTTGATAGGATATTATCTTCCAAGAAGTCGATCACCACCGAGTCTGTTTCCCTTTTGGTTGGAATGGCTTCCACCCACTTTGTAAAATAATCTGTGGCTGTTAAGATCCACTTATGCTGAGCACTGGAATGGGGATTAATTTCCCCTATGAAATCTAGTCCCCATTGTTGAAATGGGGCTTCAGTTTTGACCAGAACGAGTGGTAGTGCAGGGAGTTTCTATTTACTAGCGAATATTTGACACGGGTTGTAGGCACGCACTTTGGCATTGACGTCCGAAAATAGTTTCGGCCAATAATATCCAGCCCTCAAGATCTTGTAAGATGTGGCTCTCCATGCATGGTGTCCTCCACAGACTCCTTCATGAAATTCTTCTATAATCCGTGGAGTTTCTGACTCAACCAAACAGACTAGTAGGAACCTGAGTGGATCCTTCCAGTATAGGTGATTTTCGGTGATGCAATATTTCACAGCATGGAGTTTTAAAGTTCTGCATTTGGCTCGTGATAGTCCATCTGGACATTTCAGGTTTAACAAGTAGAACACTATGTCTTTATACCAGCCCGACGATATGAACTTTTCTTCGACCTTGCTTGGATCTGTCTGGTCATCCGGCTCCGACAGGTTTGCGTCTCCGTTTTCCCCTTGGAGGAAATTTAGATCAAGAACTCTAAGATTTGACTCAGCCAAGAGTTTGGCCAGACCTTGCCCCTTTATCAATTTAGTCAGCTTGACTTCCAGATCGAATTCTTGTATTTTAGCGAGCCAGCGCCGTCGTTTTCCATCACTGTCTGGCTGTACCAATATATATTTCACAGCACTGGTAGGCACGTACGCGATAATTTTTGAATGCAGTACATAGGTTCTAAATTCCTTTAGAGATTTCACCATTGCATACACCTGTTTTTCCATTATGTCGTACTTTAGTTTGGTGTCTCTAAGGCTCTTGCTAAAAAACAAGATCGATCGTTCGAAGCCTTCGTCATCCTTTTGCAGGAGCACCGCAGCTATAGTATGTTCAGAAGCAAACGAGAAGATAAGGAAATCTTTCAAGTAATCTGGGCTTGCTAACACAGGTGCCTCACTGATGAACTTTTTAATATGCGCGAACGATGCTTTAGCCTCGGTTGTCCAATTTACTCGACTATCTTTCTTCAACATTCCTATGATCAATTTGATAATCTCAGCAAAATTGGGAATGAACCTTCGTAAAAATTTTATTGTACCTAAGAAAGATTGAATTTCTTTTACGTTTCTGGGAATATTTATAGTTTCTATTGCTTCAATCCTCTTAGGATCAATCCTGATCCCATCCTTAGATACGATATGCCCCATAAGCTTACCTTCCCGCATAGCGAAATGTGATTTCTTTGGGTTCAAAGACAAACCATACCTGCAACACTTTTCTAAAGTCTGTTTTAGATGGATCAAATGTTCTTCATCGGTTTTAGAGAAAACCTTCAAATCGTCGAGGTAGATGACTACAAACTTGTCTCTTTCTCCTACGAAAGCAATGTCCATAGCGCACTGGAATGTAGCTCCTGCATTCATCAAACCAAACGACATTTTATCATACATGAATGTACCCCATGGAGTGGTGAAAGAATTTTTTTCTTTGTCTTGCTCGTTCATGGTGATTTGGTTATATCCCGAGAACCCATCTATCATAGACATTCGATTTGCTCCGACTACCTTTTCTAGGACGTGGTCCATTTTGGGGAGCGGATAATTATCCTTAAGGGAAGACTTATTCAAGTTTCAGAAATCTACACACAACCTGATTTCTCCATTCTTTTTCCTGACCGGGACCAAATTTGCCACCCAGTCTGAGTACCTAAGAGGTACGATTATTTTCACATCTAAAAGCTTCTTAACTTCCTTTTCAATGACAGGCAACAATATGGGGTTAATTTTCCTAAGATTTTTCCTAAACGGCTTGACCCCGGGTTTCAAAGGTATCTTGTGCTCAATTATGGAAGTGTCATACGTTCTAAGCTCATCATAGGACTAGGCGAAAACATCTTTGTACTGTCTGAGTAGGTCTTTGTACTGGACTTTTACCTTGGGAGGGAGGAACTTAGATATATTTACTATCCTGGATTCTTTTTCGGTTCCTATATCGCAATCCTCCACTTCTTCTGGTTGGGGCTACAAAGTGGATTTCACAGGTATGTCGTTTTGATCAAAAATTCTTTCTAAAGGAATTAAGCCTTTCGGAATTTGGTTGTTTTTAAGTACCAACATACAATGGTCCTCTATTTTTTCTCGGAAGGTTTCAGGATCTTCTCCTTCTTGCATAATCCACATCGAGTCATTTTGATTCTCTTGGTCTGGGTGAGTTTCAGAGAACTCACCTACGACTGTAAGAAATTTCTTGATTTGTTCGTCATCTTTGAAAACCTGCCAGTGTCGGATGTTGTCTGGTATAGAGGGTTTGTATCTAATTTCAATGTGATACTTCAGTTTGACGGTCGTGGGAGGAGAAAAGGTTGAAGCTGCCTTGGCCAATGCGTCGGCATGTATATTCTCTACGCGAGGGATAAAATGGACCTTTACAGATGAGAAAAAGTTTTCCATCAAATCCCAAGAACAATTTCTGTATGTTCTTAGTCTTGGATGCTTGGCTAGGTATTGTCAGTTTATTTGTCTTACTATCAATTCCGCGTCACCGTATACCTCCAAGTTTTTTATATTCAACTTCTTTGCAGCCTTTAATCCTAAGATCAATGCCTCATACTTGCATACGTTATTGGTGTAATCTATGTCCCACTGCAAACGATAGGAGAAAGGAACAATGAAATTACCTTCAGGTGCTACCAAAAGTACCCCAGCACCAGCTCCTTCAGAAGACGAAGCGCCATCGAAGTACATTTTCCATACACCAGTATTGCACAACTCTTTTGTCAAGGGGATTAACTCTTCTTTCTTCATATCGAGTTCCTTTGGACCTCCATCCAATCCATCATCAAAAGACAAAATGCAGTTTCCTAGATCTTGGTCTGCGATGTAAATGGGGAAGTTGTGTGGGTTTTGGGGATCACTAACCGTGTATGATAATCTTGTCTCTCTGTATAAACGAGTGAATTGACCCCCGAACATAGGGATTGTGACGTAATACATGTCTAACTGAAGGGAACCTCCCAACTTGGCCCCCCATGACTTAGACAATAACATACCGTACTTAGGGGGGATATCAACGATAACCACATCCATCAGGATACTTTTAACAGGGACCTGCGCTAGGGTAACTACCAGATCCTTTATCATCCCCATGCATTTAACCTTCCTTGAATCAAAAGAATACAGATTTCCATAAGGTCTCGTGATCTGGAGACCCATCTTCTCCATTATAATTTTGGGCATAACATTATGAGAAGCCCCAGAGTCTAACATACAATTATGAAGCAACTGATCATGTATATTCAGGGTGATATAAAAAGGAGCGATGTTGTCTTTGGACCCTTCAAAATGAAGACCAAAAGTGATATTAGGTCTGTCATCTTCCAGGTTGATAACATCAGACTGACTTTCTAGCTCGTAGACACCCATCGCTTTGGCAATTTTCTTCCGATAAGCGGGATTTTTTGCTAATTCTACCAAAGGAATCGGTATTTTAATTTTGTTTTACTCATTTTCAAAACTGAAAGATGCATTTAACTTATCCGTTTCTTTGGTTGATACTTCCAAATTTTTCCTTTCCGACTTACGTGTCTGGATCGATTTATCACTCGTGATCTTAGTTGAAGGCGTAATTTTATCTACTGGTTCGGTTACTTGTATTTAAGTTTCAACTTTTTTCACCTCGGACTCTAGAGTGCTTGCTACATTGGTTTTGTTGCTGGGTAACAAGGTCTCTTCCGAAGGAGGTTCATAAGCTTGACCTTTTTGAAGGTTTTTCTTAGGTTGATTCGTTGAGGTAGGCTTACTCTTAGATCTTAGATTATACTTTGGTTGAAACTCGGCCATTATCATCTATGTTTCTGGTTGAGATGCACAGGGATCAGTGTGATCACCTTCTTCATCCTCATTAGACGGTTGTGGGGTGTTCAACGATTTTTCATAGTCTTCACGAATGAGATACGGCTGCGAATAGTCATCACCGAAATTCGTGACTTCATCTTCCGAATCTCCGAAATCTTGGAAGTCGTTTGCACCTATAAAATTTTCATTCTTTAGTGGAGCTTGTATTCTTTGATCTTTGCTCTTAATTTGTTTCTGTTGATTTTGGGGATTTGGGTTTCTCCTGAAATCCTTTTTATTTGAAGAATCAGCCTTAACCTGGTCCAACTCCATCCTAGAAATTTTGTTGGACAATTCTTTAATTACTCGGGCCATATCATCTACTTTGTCATCATTGTATCTATTTGAGCCCGAAGGACCCACTGTTTCCCTATAGCGTCTATTCTCGCAGTTGACTGTTTCTACTTTAGCCTTTAATTTACCTGAAGCCATCATATTAGATTCTATTTCGACAACATCGTCTTGCATTCTATTTAGGGTGGCTCCTCTTCTTTCCCGCAAAAGTAGTGAGAAATCCGGCTCGAAGGCTCCCGTGAAGGTTACTTTGGCTGAGGGTTTGGAGGGTTTAACTACGGCTGGAATCTTATTATACAGTTTGTTGAATCTCGGAATAAATTCCATAACTGTTTCTTAGTTCTTTTTCTTCAGGGACCCAAACTCGGTAAGATAATATAAGTGATCTTTTCACTCTCCCCATTGTCTTAGGAAAGTGTCTTCCAAAGCGTCATATGATAGGATAAAAGCTGTGGGTAGGCTCCGAAACCAAGTTCGGACATGTCCTTCAAAGGTGTGGACAAGGAGTCTCGAATAGACATCTTTGTGCTCGATAGCACAGATATCTGCGAATTGGTCAAAGAAATTTATATGCTCGGCTGCAGTTAGATCTCCCTCCCCAGTGAACTTAGGAAGATTTTTGATGTAGTTTTCAGGCAAATCATGGAGGAGGAATGGAAAAACCAGGGGGGCGTATCTCGCTGCTACCTTTGCGAATACCCTGGGAGGAGGGACTTGCACTTGACCTCCACCTCCTCCTCCAGGAGCGCCTCCACCACCTCCTCTGATGGCTGCCATCGACTCGGGTGTAGAAAATGAGTGTGTAACACACTTTTTGGAATCAGGCAAGACCGGGAAATTCTGTCGAAGAAAAGCTGGTATGTCAACTGTCGACGAACATTCTAGAGGACCTTTTCCCTTGTGTATGGATGGGAAAGTCTGATGAATCTGACTCCTAACTTCAGGGCGGTTTGACGTCAGATCTTTGGTATCAAACAGAGGACTGCGTGAAGTAGAAGGTTCTGAATGACATTTAGTCTTTAAAGGAGGGATTTTTGGCTTATAAACTGCAGCGGTTGGCTCAAACAAGCCTCTCGCCCTTAAAAAATTTTCGGGATCAGTAACAGGCATAATCAGCTTGCCATCTGGGTTTTGTCTGGTACTCTTTCTACCAGAAGCTAGTTTATGTTTTCGTGGAGTTGCCAAGTGAAAGATTGAAAAAGACTTAAAAATGTGTGTACTCTATGTTCACTATCAAGGAGTAGCACTTTCAACAAAATAAATGGCATTTTCCCAGGGAAAAGATTTCATAACTTCGCTCCCCGGTAGCGGCGCCAGAAAGATGTTGTTCCTGAGTCTGTACTTAAGGCTCAAAAGTACAGTGTCAAGGCATCCGAAAGTAGGTGAAAGATGGGTACGAGGGTAACGTCAACCTTCGGTATATGAAACTAGGGAATATTTCTACGTTCACGTCGTCTAGCTTCCAACTGTTCCTGAGTATTTATATCTTGTTCAATGGCTACCCATGAACGTTCAAGTTCCTCCCGGTTATTAGCAGTTTTCAGAATTATGTCAAAAAGGTTTAAAGCGATATGTGTTTGATTCGATAGTCCGGGTTCGATATTAGGATGTATTGATGCAGGGACATTCATGGAGGAACAGTAAGAGTAGGAAAGAATTTAAAGGAAGATTAAATGCTGTCTCGATTTGGCCGAAATAAAGAGAATTTTTTGTTTTTTGGAATAAAATAGAAATGCAAATTGAAGGCTCTTTCCCGTAACTGTATTATATTTTAATATAAAGGTGTGAAATGAGAGAAAGACATTTAGCTGCATATAACGCAAGGTTCCTGTCAAAAAGAAAACTCAAATATAAATAGAAGAGGAAATTAGTAAGAAAATAACTGACATAGCAAAGAATATACGTAGAATTCTGAAAGTGCAGATTGGTCTTGCACCCGCTGATAGCTAGTGGAGAGGAAAGACAATAAACAAATAAAGAAAACCAAAATCCTTTTGTTATAGTAGTGGTCGTACTAAAGTATAACAAAGCGCATCAATTATGAAATATGGAATGAAATGAAATATGAAATACGAAGAAACAAACTTGTAACACAGTCTGGACAGAATCGAGAATCTCCAGATTTGCTTATATTAACTTCTCGAATGCAAAAACTCTATTACAATCGCTACCAAAAAAGGTCCAGCCTTTTCTTTTTCTTTTTGTGATATATTTATACAACTTTACAGATCAGTTATAATCTCAACAGTTTCACAAATTCTGCTACAACCGAGAGGAGCGAAATATCTCCCTTTCTCCTACTCTATTTTCAATTGGTGCTAGGTGCTCGTCTTTGCGCAGATTTGGTGCAAGCGCTACATTTTTCCATAAACTGAGATACGAGCTGTGAAGGTTCCTCTTGACAGCTGGACTCGGCGAAGTAACATTCTCGGGCTAACTGCTGCATCTTGTCTCCCATTTGTGCATCGACAATATCGAGGGCACTTAATTGTGCACTGGGTTGGATCAAGTGCTTGTCGACTTGAGCCATGTCCACCCTATCCATTTGAGAAATATCTGTCGACTCTCTCTCATTCTTCTCTTTCAGATCGAGCGAGATTTGTTCTACATTCATTTGCATTAAGGTTTCTGAGCCACCTCCACTCTCCATACCCAACAACTAGCCATCTATAACATTGAAGGCTTCTTCTAATGAATTGGTTCTTTTTGGGCCTGTTATTTTCCTAGGGTAATGTTATGCTCCCAATCCTTCAACAAAATTTATCTCTAGTTTGTTCTGAGATGGTGAGTCCGGGAGAACCTGCTGAAACTCTGTTGTTCGTAGCTATCACCACCTCCTGAAAGGTGACACGAGCTACTTCTGCATTCCTTTCTCTGATAGTCAGGGTCTCGAAAATCCGATGCATCAACAGGAAATCCTCTTGAATCATTCCCACTTTGTCTAGCATACTCTGTTGTACAGAAGAGATCCTGCTCCGAATATCGATCGCTCGGGATTTAAACCCCTCAACATCGATCACCCTGCTCTCAGCGACCTCTAACTGAGCCTGCAGCTCTTTGATCATAGTCCTCTGTTGACCTGCCTGTATCCGACCATCTCGGATCACTAGGTGTGCTTGCTCCAACTTGGCTTTGAGCACTTCTATTTCATTTTTGTCGTCCACTCTAGCCTGTTCCATCTCCATGTTGGCATGACCTTTAGCATTCTCTGTGGCTGTAGCCAATCTAGCCTCGAGGGTCCTGATTAGGCGATTTTTCCTTTTTAGTTGGTTATTCAGCTGCCCAACCGAGAATTGATTTGCCGAAGTGTATGCCCCCAGTGTTCCAGCGATTTCAATGGAAAGTTGGTCACTTTTCTTGTTCTTGCCATCTGTCATGATTTTGTATTTTTTCGCAGTGGACTCTCCTTCTTGATAAAACTCTCGTTTCACTACCTCTTTTCTCTTTTTATCAAAAAAGAACTCATTTGGAGGGAGTTCCTCTGCTCTTATAGGCCTCAGTTCTTCATCAAATATCCATCCCTCGCTGACATTTCCCTATGCCGACTGCAAGGGTGTGACCGAGGTGATGGGCTCTCCTATTTGCTTTGTCGATTATTTTGGAGTATCGACAGGGTTCTGCTCCTTTGGCGTACCTGGAGTTTCTCTTTTAGTCTCCGGTATATGCTTCCTCAGTGGGTCTGGAGTTTTTTCTTCAGCCTCCGAATTCTGTTTGCTTGGCGGGTCCGGAGTCTTCTCTTTTGCTTCGGGATTGCCCGTTTTCTCCCCTTCCTACTGTTGTCTAGGGTTAGACATTACGTCTGCAAAATCTTCAGCATCCTTCTTCTTTGTCTCGGCAATGGCTGAACCTCCCAACACAGTGGGGAGACATCTTCGTCTATGTTCCTGGAATTTTAATACAGATGCTGTGTCTTCGGGTGCTAACGATTGGATCCGGGCTAGCACTTCTTCATAAGATCTCGCCCCTCGAAAAATGTCGTCCGAGGGAGAATTTTCATGTTCGAATCTCTTGAGCCCACAATGAGCCAAATTATTGCTCACAACCTTCTGTGGATCATGTTTCTTAATCTCGATGGATACGAACCTTAGATCCTCTAGGACAGCAGCCTCGGCTTTGGCATGCCCGAAATCTAATAAAGAATATGAATTCATTCGAATGGGAAAAGAAGGCCATACCTTCTTTGAGTAACCCTTGAGTTCTTTTCTCACTCCTCCAATTACCGTTTGCCATGCAACCTCTCGACAAGCCAGTTTTTCGGGGATGAACAAAGGCAGCGCATGAGGGGGAACGAAAGCCCCAAAAACTCTGCCTCCACATAACAATATGCGATGCCACTCAGACCTGTTGCAATGTTGTCCGAGACACAAGGTGGTGGGTGCCCAAATATGGTGATATGCAGGGGTACCATCACCCAATTAAAAATCTCATATGTGAACTTTCCTACTTTATTCTCCCATAATTTGTCATGATACTCATGAACGGTTTTTTTTTGGAATGGATTCCAATCCCAACTCATCAAGGGGAATGGTGTCATGGAACATACCACGTCCATGATATATGCTGACATGAAAAAAGAGGACGGTTTCCCACTTTCCTTCTGCTCCCGATATGTTGTGACCCTGTTGGCCAAACTGTCTGAGAGCATCTTTGCCCAATTAAACGAGCAACCTTCTACGACCCGAAACATGAGAGGCACCCATCCGATGTAGAAATGCGATGTATCTTCTCGCCCAAACAGTCGGCATGTCATCATGGCCACATATTTATACTGTGGCTCCAAAGAAGAGATAGAATAAACGCCCTGGTCACTTTCTTTGAATTTCGCTGCGCGCGAAACCCAATCTTTGATCAAACCGGACATGGTTTTTTCGTACTGGGTGCACTCTTTCTCTTTGAATTCCTCCAGGAAATCGACACCATATGTATATTAAGACGTAGAAGGTAGATTGTACATGGTTTGTAGATGCTCGGGCCTAAAAGTCCCGACAGTAACTCACTGGATGTTCATGATCGTCCTGGTAGGTAAGTCTACGTGGTCCAACGCCCACCGGATCATGTCGTAATACGGAAGCAACCGTGGCCTGGTTTTTATTCTGTGCATCCCGGATTGGATGATTATCTTGTACTTGGTGTGTAGATCATCTCTTTCGACGTCGTCAGAGTTGTCTGAGTAATCTACCAATTCTGCTTGCAGAATATTTGACACAAATGACCAGTCAGAGATTGATTCGACACTTCGGGGTGAAGTATCAGAGACATTATCTGAGCCCTGTCCCGCAACTTCGACATTTACCTTTGCTTCTTTCCGTGGATCCATGGCCGCAGTTTGCGTTTTCGCTCTCCTTCGATAGAACTGCGTATACATGCAGAAAGTAGTTAGCTCAGAAACGATGAGCTCCGCGTGCTACGAAAAATGCATAATGAAACGTAACTCCTGCATATATTTAAAAAAACAGTACCTTTCCACAAAGAGCCTGTCAATTCGAAATTAGAAATAAACATATGCCGTAAAAATATGATATTACACATAGATTTACCTTATCTTCCCATTAATGTCATAAATTTTGGCGGTTTGACAGTCAGTCGGACTATGGAGAGCAAATAGTTACCTCGGGAAACATGCAAGCCTCGATGCGTGGGACATATCTTGCTTTATTTTAAAATGTCAAAACATTAGCAACGTCAATAATTTTCTCATTGTTTGCTGCATCGTGAATTTCCTTTTAACATTTTGAATCTTCAACTCGCGAGACTGCGAGGGCCGATTTTGGTTTAATTAACAGTAATTGCGATTTGGAGCATCATTAATTTCATAATCATTTTATTTGCCATATCGTGACTCGGAACTTCGAAGCCAAGTTTCTGAGAGATTGGTATGCCAAGTCGCGAAACTGCGAGATGGCGATAATTAAGACTCAATTAAGGGAAAGAAAATCTTTAGATTAGGCGACTAATTAATCTTGTTATAATTACGTCGTGACTTCGTGAGTCGAGGTTTTAGACGCCGTAACTTTTGAAAAGATAGTGCCGAGTGGTGAGACGCCGAGAACAATTTAACCATGGTTATCTTTTTGCCACTAATCCTTGACTAGGGTTATCATAAAGGTACCTCGTGTTCTCGGCTCTCGGGGCTGTAAAAATAAAAACTTGGGTTTGACGAACGCTGAGGCGCGAAACCCCGATGACGTCGAATCATGGGTTAAAAGATTTTTTCCAAGTTACTATCTTGAGTGAAAATTTAAAACGAGTTCGCCGTTTCGCGACTCGAGACGTATGAATTCATGAGTTATAGTAGTCTGACTTGCGATATCCCAAAGTAAAACAAAAAGAGTGACATTCTTTCGAAAGTGGATTTGTTTCGAGAGTAGAAAAGCATCGTTGTTTATGTAATAAGGTAGTAGAGTTTTCAAAGTCTCGGGGGGAAAAATCAAAAGACCATCTTTAGATTTCAAACCTCAAAAATTGAAAAATGTGAAGGGTAAAAAATAAAAACAAGGGCGACTCCAATAGGACCCTTCACTGTTTTGGAGAAAAGTGGTGCCAATTATTTTCATCTAGATATTCCACCTTATATGTAGATTTAATCAGTTATAAATGTAGAGAACTTGAAACTTTTTTAGCCTCCCATAATCATGGATCAAGATGAGAAAGTTTCAATACCTTCAGTTGATGAGTTTCCTCCTAAGTACTTGGATGATTTAAAGGAATATATCATCTTGGACAGAAGGATGAGGACTTCACGCAAGGTGATGTTGATTATCTTCGAGTAGGCTGAAGGGGCACACATCTAAGAAAAGAAAGGTGGATTGAGAAGAACAAGGTGAGGGAACTCTTCCCTTACTTATCTATTGATTGATGAAATATTTTGGTGGTCCAAAAATCTCTCAATGGGAAGTCGTGATCCAAAAAGGATAAATAAAAGACTAAGGAAAACTCATAACAAGCAGAAGAAACTCAAGAAGTATAGAGTGGCCTCAACAGATAGAGAAAGGGAAAATATTAAAAGTCCTCAAAAATCACTGAAAGAAGCATCATCGTGAAGAGTGCGTTGCAAGATTTCCAACGACACAAATGGCTCGTCAAATGGAGTTATATATCAAACGATATTCACGATCAAAGTTTGGTCAACCTAACTCAGTGAGCAGGGGATGAGGCAACATCTATACTACTAACGTCCTCATTCGTACAACATACATGGAATATGCAGGAGGTGACATGTGTGATAATGACATTAACATGGTGACATAGAAACAACAAAGGATACCACGTGTCACTCATTTTTGTCTTTTTTGGGTCAATCTGTGGACCAATGAAAAAGCGCCATGTGGCAGTTCATACAACCACGTAGTAGACCATACGATTACATGGAAACTAAGGTGGAAGACCATACTTTGACATTGTAGGTGACTATATAGGTGGTTGACGTGGCCCAATGGTTGGTTACCATGTGGCCCAGTCATGGGTTGCCACATGGCAGTGGGAAAATGCCTAATGAGGGCCCGAGAACCAATTTCCAAAAATAAAAAAATTGGTAGTTCTGCCAAATTTGGTGGAACCCCGCCATATGTGGCGACCAACAGTCATATATAAACCAGTGCTAAGGTTGGAAGAACCACCATTTAAATATATGCATATAAGTTACAATGAACACCCAAAAGGGGAGGCCCACGAGCTCAACCTTGGGACTTCCCCCATTATATGCCTTAACTATAGCTCCGCCCACCACTAGGCCAAACGACCCTATTATTAACTCCACCTACCAATATTATTTAAAAATTGAAAATATGGTCAGTGCAGAAAAGGGGATGTGTGCGACAGTACAACCAAAACGGTTTATGAGGCAAAGTTTTGGGAATTAATTGCAGGTTATAAGGCATAAAAACCGAGACAAAATTTCTCTTGGGCCTGGGAGTGCCAGAGTCAGATTGAGGTGGTCATTTTTGGGTAATTCGATACCACAAATTCAATCGTGTTGTTTTTTTTCTGATTTGAGCAAAGCTTCTGCAACTTTATTGCATAATGAGGTATACTTATGTATTTTTCCAAATTATTTTCCTAAGTTAATAAAAAGGCCTACCCATTTGAGAGCAGGACCCGTAGACGTATTCCACCAGGGAAGAACTCCATTATCAATTTTTTTTGTTCATATTTGATGCTTATTTATCTTCATTATTGATCTTTTCCTTCTTTAATGGTGCACTTTAATTTATGCTCATTTAATACAATTCTTTATAGGTCACTCCAATGAAAAGATCTTGGATCACTAAGAATGGTAGCTGGAGGAGGTTTCAATTCTTGTGGAAAACATCTTAGGAGGTTTTTAAACCTATCATAAAAATCCCTTATGTCTTTCCCCATTTTTCTTCTGCAGTTGTGGAGATGATTACACGAGGACTAGTAGTCTCTCTTTTTCTCGAATCTTTTGGTGAAAAGTCCCTAAAAGAATTTCCAATTTGTGATTATTCCTGGGGGAATGTTTTCAAATCAATCCTTGGCCTTCCTTAAAAAAGTATAAGAGAAAAGTTTCATCAATATATCCTCATGTTGGTCACATGATTCCAAACTATGAAGGAAAAGATACAAGTGATCTTTTGGTTCAATAAGGTCTTCTCCTGAAAAGGTGGGCATACGCACTTTGAAATCCATTGGGAGCTTATGAGGGGATCTAGGGATATTTTTATGTCCAAAGTTTTATGTGCCTCTTTGTTTTGCAGGCTCCAAGTAATGCTCAGTGAGGAGGGTATGGGTGAAGTTGGATGTGTGGAAATAGAAGATGAGGATGGAGGAATAGGAGAGGTAGAAGAGAAATTGTGTGAGATGAGGGACTTTTGGGGATAGGCCCCTTAGGTGTTTCTTTACAACCCCTGGAGGGTTTGTTGGTTGTGCACTTCTTTGGTGTCATGGTGGAGTCACTAGACAACCCCTTTTTTTGGAAAGATTTTGTCGATAAGGTGGAAAAGGGAACGTCCCTTGGGTAGAGTCACTATGTAAGATTAGGGAAAGGATTTGGGATAGCTTACCAAATTGTCGTTAGGTTATGAAGAGGATTCAAAATCCTTCCCTACAATAATGCCAAAATGTTATGGCGCAAGTTGTAGGTTGGGAAAAGCCCAACCCAACCAAGAAAAAAGTGATACAACTATGGGAATCATATACCTAATGTCACCTCGATGTAGGTCCTGCACTTCAAGGGTGACTAGGTCACTCTAGGGAGGCGATCTCGGTGACCCCAGGGGAATTGAGATGGATATGGAAGGAAGTGGAAAACAAGCCCCTATAGTAAAGTCTAAATGGAAATAAAGGTAGGGAGAGATGCCTTGCAAGTTAATAAATGGATTCCCCACAAGTATAGTGCTTTTTTGGATGATTGTACCTTCCCGAGACACAATAAAACACACCTTGCAACAATATATGTTATTTGGATCAGGATGTTAATCTTTTTGTCCCTAATTTGCTACAGTAAATAAAATTATATATCAGTAAATAAATGATACTAGAGGTTGCTCTAAGGTTTTTGTAGCACAAAAGATAAGGTTGTTGTAAACATTTGTCCACAACAAATTATATTATCCTTATGGATGTAACATTAAATGTATTACAACAAGAAAATCAGCCACTGGAATTCTCTCAAAAGTTTCCAAAAAGTGCACTAGGACAAGTAGAGTGTGTGTGAAAACTTTGAGGAAAAAACAATGGTTGATAAGAGAGTTATTAAAGAAAGTATGTTAGGGTTTCTACAGCCCTAATGGATGTAGATGAAAATTTGTAACAACAAAAATACTTATCCCTTGGATGAGGATGACCTAGTGGCTATGAGGTTCCCAAGACCGAAGGAAAAAAATCCACCTTTGCAAGAAGTAAAAAGACCTAAATTCACATTTCCCAATGCAATAATTTATATCTCCAATGCAACAAAAATATGACTAGTGCATTTACTATGGGGTTAATGGAGTCACAAGGATCTTAGAGAAGCTACCTCCTTAGGGGTGTAAGCCCTTTTACTTCAAAAGGAAAGTTTCTCTAAGATATGGTTTGAGATAAGAGGGTGTATTCCCTTATACGTATCTTAGAAAACCCTTGTCAATGAGATGAAGCAATAAAATGAAGCAAAAATGGTGAAGACTCTGGTGGGGGTGTATTCCCTTATTCTTCCCACCTAGTTCCTAGCATAACAATACTTGAATTGAATAAAATGATAGAAAAAAAGTAAATGAAATACCAAGATTAAGATATATGATAATTAAATCCACCACAAGAGCTAGAAAATAACCTTCCAAGGCTATCACATCACACATCACTTCTTCCATTAACCATTCAAAAATTCATCCATACACAAGTGCACAAGAGTTAAAATAGCTAAGAAGGCCGAAAATTTAGACCAAAACCTCTTGTGAGATGAAAGTTATGTTTTGAAATGAGATCTTATGATCTCTATTTATACAAAAATTAGTTGACATGCCTTGTCCACAAAATAAGGAGTAAAACACAAGATTAGGGGTCAAAAACCCTAATCTTTTCCCCTTAACACAATAATATTAAACAATTCTCTTAAAATTTCATCCTTTTCACAAATTAAACCCTAATTAAGGATGATGGCACCCCTTTAGGGGATTCTTTTCCACTTTGAGGAGGTCATTGGTGCTAAAGAAGGATGGAAGGGCCTCCCAAGGCCATGTGTCAAGCATATATATTATCTCTTCTTGTTGAAAACCCTCTTCTCCTCAAAAATTCCAAGTGCAAGTGAGTGGAACCTCACCACCAAGACCAAACCCCCAATATCATGATGTCATACTCAAAATTGGGACGTGTTTCCCCTCCTAGGAAAATTTTTTAGCAATAATGGGTGGGATAGTTCATCTAAGTCATCATCAATGCCATCCAAGTCATTTCTCTCTAATTTGGCATGCCGGACCCTGACATCCAACTTGTGGGCTTGTAGCCCCATGGAAGCCCAAGCTAGGCTTGTTCTCCCAAAATTTTCCACCAGCTAGGTCTTGCAAAAAAAAATGGACATTCCCTCCAAGGATCTCAAATCATAACATCATGATAAGTGGATCCAATCAATAAACAATCCATCTAAGCATGTGCGTCAAAGATTACCATATCAAACAATTAACAGCTCAAATACATTATGCGACTTGTCAAGCTTAAGTATGGGAGGGTTGATGAGGTGTCCTATTGGGTAGATATTTCCTTAGGTCAAGGAGATCCTCCAAGAGGTCCCTCTCTATGCCATGTAAAGTGTATGATGTGTATGGGGTCAAGACTCAATGGGCATAAGGCTCATGGCATACTAGGGGTCGTAGTGTCTCATTCATGGGTTCCTTTGTAGAGGGTGTGTGGTACCTTCGTCCGTGATGCATTTTTTCCAAGCCCATTATTTGCCTTTTATCTTTCTTTATTTTGTATTTATTTTTAGTAGAAGGAGAGATTGAAGGTCACTACCCTGGCATGGTGACTAGATGGTGGCAATGTCACCCACAAATGCTTAATGGAAATGTGAAGGTTGGCTCATGATGAGACCCCCTTTCTCTCATCCATGTAACAGAGAGTCACTGCCCTTGCGTGGTGTCCATAAAATGACAATTTCATACCACTAGACATCCATTGATGTGATAGGTCATATTGTGACAAAACTTCCTATCCTTTAATCTACCTTTTAGGCATTTCTTTTTTATATTATGGGTCCCCTTTTATTCAAAGATAAGATTTTTATTGCTTTCTTGGGTGATCCCTTGACGAAGCATCTGGAAGGTTCATATATGGATTTTATATTTTACCCAACACCAACCCCTCTGGGCCTTTAGCCCCGTCTTCCCATAGAATGAGGGAAAACCGCTTTTTAGGTCTATACACCCTAAAATCCCAACAGATAAGGAAACATAGGGGAATAATGATGAAAAATGGTAAGTATGGTTAGAACAATACAATGGATAATCAAGGGATTTCCCAGCAGAAAACCCATCCCCAAAGAAGACCAATTACTAGGGAACAATGTCAACCACCAAGGTGAAGTAGGGGAAAAGGCATAATGTCCAAGCACATATCATGGAATCTAGAGAAACCCAAGATACAACATAATCAAATGGCTTAGGTATTGAAATGATTCTCACCATAATATTGTTTTTTACCTCATGGAGAAAGGCCCATTTCCTTTTGGAAGCCAAATGGTGTGGTGGATGCCATCTGTAAACCTGTGACCATCTATGGTGGTGAGTGGATTTTCCACCTGTGTAAAGCATATTGTTGGTCATGTAGTCTCTTGGCACTCCATATCTGCAACCTGAGGGCCTTGAGACATCATCTCCTTAGTTATCCACAAAATGGGGATAACAATACTTAAAAAAATGATTTGGAAAATAATGAGTCTAAACCCATATGCAATCATGAAAATGGTCTTAATGTAAGGTTACAGGAAAACAAAGTATGGTTGAAAGTGAAGGTAAAGGTTGGTAAAAAGGTGGTATTTTGGTGACCCAAAATCCCCCCCAATTGAAGATGTTGTATGTCCTCATGCAACCTTGCATTGATTTTCCTAAACAATGTGATGGAGTCTTCTTTTTATGAAATATATCTAAGTGGAAGTTGCTTCCTATGGTTGGTTCTTGTGTGATAACCATAAGTATTGCAAGTGTTGGTTCTTGTGTGGAACCACTTTCCTTTTAATATTCTTCTTTATACAACAAAGAATAAAATATTAAGTCATATGAATGCGTTCAAAATGATGACTCAGTAATGTGCATATCAACCATTCAATCCTTCTAGCCTCATTTTCTTGAAATTGTTGTGCGAAAAATGCCCCTGAAATAGGCTACTATAGGTAGCTACAAAATTTTGGGTAGCTACGGAAAGTTTAAGTTTCTATAGCTACAGAATTACAACTATTAACTTCTTTTGTTACTTTGATTAGTGAGATTTGAATTGGAACTATAATATTTTGAAAGGTGTTGAAGCGTGTCAAAGGCATGGAAACAATTCTAGTCCAAATGGTAGATTTGATTTGGAATGTGTGCTTCATATGCGAGCCAATGATATGTTACAAGAATTCAATGAAGGTGTTTGTAAGAAAACAAATCAATTGGTAAAAACATGTTGGTCAATATGAGGTTATGGAATATGTAATATGGAATTGATAAATGGTATAAGAATGTAGGGTATGAGGAATCTCCAGCTAACCTTTAAATTACCAATAGTGTGCCTTACCCTAACAAATCTCCAGCTACCTTTAAATTAAAAATTGAAGCACCTTTGAAGTTTTAAAGGTTCATTATTGCTTATCGGTACTGCTGGATAGTGACACTACCTTACAATACTATCATAGGTATGTACTTACATATATTTAAATTGTATCATTAGCTTAAGGGTATTTGCAAGAGAAGGTATCTTTTGTTCAAACAACAATCGTAGATCCAGAAGGATCTGAGATCCAACACATTCATAGGAAAAATGCATCACAGGTTTGATTATTTTGATACGCCTTTATTTGTTATGGAATTATTGTGAAATTATGAACATATAGGTTGTATTTTGATCTATTAAAGTTATGATTATCAAAACAACCTCTGTTCAAATTTAAAGTTAGAAACTAACTTTAGTCAAAGTATTAGATTGATTAAGGTTGAGACTTTAAATTTTATTTGCGCTATATTCTCTAACTCAAATTTATGTCTAGAAAGCATGTTGTCTTAAGCACATTGGACAAGTTGAAGAGAATACTTGTCATATTGAATGAAGGATACTTGGAAGAAAAGAAACAACACTCATTCTCGAGGACAAAATTCCAGGTTCCAAGTTTGATTAATTAAGTTGATAAGATTAAAATTTTCACATATCAAGTTTGATAACTGCCTCATTACAAGTAAACATTATAGTTGTGATAAAAATCTTTGAAATGTTTTTATTATTGAATACTTAGTAGCATGTAATAACTATTGAGATAAATGATTATTATTTACTAGATATAACTAACATCTCCTCTAGGAGAAACTTCTTCTTTTGTTTCCAGTTTACCATGGAGGAATGATTGATCAAAACACTAGAAGATTGTTGCTCTCATTTATTATTATTGTATTTCTTACTTTTGGATCTTGTTTCAGGCAGGTCACAAGTGATAGATTTGAAGGAGATACTGTGAGGATTGTTCTCACTATTTTTTTTATTATTATTATAAAGAGTATTATTCTTGTCTACTATTTATCCCTTGTTGTTCTTGTTCCAGGCATCTCACAGGGGATAATGCCGAGGGATATATAGTCATGGTTGCAGGAGGAAACATATTAGATGATACATGGATTAGACTATCCAAGTTGTATACATGATCGTATACATCCATGTACCAAAGAAGAAGAAGAAGAAGAAGAAGCTACTTTTGCTAGATACATAAAATCTTGTATGGAGACAGATCATGAGGAGCAAAAGGCTCCAAAGATGACAAAACAAATCACTCTAGTGGAGTTGATCACTCTTCAGATCATCAGGAAGAGTTAGTAGAGCTAGAAGGGCCTACCTAGAATCATTGCAGTAACCAAGAAGAGACTAATATGGTCTTGTGACACTTTGCAGGATGCAAATCCATATAGCATTGAAGAGACATATCATGAGAATTAGATGGCTCCACTAGTGGTGAGGTATGTGGCCCCAAAAATTACCAACTCAGAAGGAGATAGAGTTCATAGGGAGTCATCCCTCATGATCCAATAAGGATTAGCCTCCCCAAGACTGTTACACATCAAAATTACTCACTTCGATAGTGTCGCAAGTGTTGTCATTACAAGTGTTTTAAGTGTCAGGCTACTAAATTGTAGCTTTTAAGTGTCCTGAATCACTAAATTGTCAAACCAGGGCTAGTATACTTCGAGCTGAATACACAGTATGTGCAGGCAAGCGTCTAGTCTTTTATTCGAATGCT